>JABAJZ010000263.1:0-13628 GCA_018857265.1 Termitomyces sp. T32_za158 | reverse complement strand
TGTATGTAACCCAGAGCTTTAATAGGCGATTAGCGCGGACACGCCTTGGGGTATGCCTTCCAAGAGTTTGTGGCCGCGGTACCATGTAAGGCTACTCTAGGGAGGGAAATCTGTACGAAAAATAATCATACTGAAATTATTGTGTAAGGCAGAAATAAATATGAGTTTTTCATTCACAAGCAAAGCAAGACTCAGGCAAGTCAAATCCCGCGCTGAATCTACTATGAATCATGCAGACAGAAGAACCCGGTCAGAGTAAGCAACGATTCGAGGCAGATTCACCATGGATCCAGTGATCAAAATCGGACCAAAATCAGGTCAGAATCCGGTCATGGATCCTGACGTGAATCAACATGTTTGACCGCTACTATTGTTGGTTGTGTTTCATGGGTTGGAGTTGGTTCTTTCTGTTTTCCGCACTTCTGGTTTATTTTCATTGTGTTCCGTTTTCTTGCGTTTGTCTCTTTCTTCCGATTTCTTTTTACATTTCTTTTGTCTCTTCGGCCGGGGTATTGGCCTTTGTGGGTGATTCTCGTGTTTTTGCCTGGTAGTTTTGTTATCACATAGTATTGGTCTATCTGCTATCGCTGTGTTCTACTATACGTTTTGTTTGGTGTTCGCTTATCATTGGCTTTTGTTTTCTCTATTGATGTTTCTTCGGTTTCATCCGGTTATCTACTTTCCGTCGTCCATTCTATTGCTCTCTTTCTTTTCGGGGGGGGGGGGTTGTTGTCTCCGCGAGATTTGGTGTTAGGTTTGCCATCCTGCACTCCTTCATTGCTGGGGTCAGCCCTGCTCGGGAGTGGTCATTGGGTGGTTCCGTGGGTGCACGGATTTCAAACTCCGTCCATGGTGGTGGTACGGATTCAAGGAGCCCCCCTAATCATGGATGTCCTGGCTCTTGTACAAAGGTATATCCTCACGTGTTCCTCAACGTCTTCTTAGTGCCCAACGTGACTATCGTAAAATATCGTCACTCTTCAGCATCTCGCTATGTAACAGCAAGGAAATCCACGTGTATGCTCGACTGAATCCATTTCCTCTTTTCAGTCGCCGTCGTTCCGAGTTCTGACGCCGGATGGTCCAGCCTTTCACATAGGCTTTCCACATGACCAGACAGGACATTAGCTGATGGCTGCCCTTCTCCCGTTAACATGTTTCGATAGCTACCTTTCTGGACAAATTCTCTCTGGTCATACCTTCACTTTGCCTTACCATCACCATCCTGATCTTCAAGCCAAAGAGATGACGGGATTGCGGATTGTTGATGCTTTAGTCATGCCATGGTTCGTCACTTACCCTCATCCAGTCAATATCTATCATGGACTGTTCTCTCCTTTCAGCCGTTCATTACTGCTGGGCACGCGCCCGTGTACATCATCGCTGAGCGTGCGGCCGACCTGATAAAAGAGAAATGGAACCTCCAGTGAATGCTGATGCCCCGGTGATCCGCAGGTCTGAATTTCACATTGTGCAGAAATATGCACGTTGGAATGCAATGATAGAATACAATGCTCGAACAATTAAGATCCTCTTTACAGCGCTTTCATAACGATAGACCCCTTCCGGTCACCCTTGTTTAGTTGTTTGTTTTAATCCCTAGGATCCGGACAAATTATCTTAACAACATGATGTCCATTTCCACCATGTATTCCAAAGCAGGTCTTGGTGTTCAGATAACATGCCCCTCAATACAACGCTCAAGAAACTGATAGATCAGGTCAGATGCAACCTGGCTCTCACGTACTCTTGAAGACTCAGAACCTTGCACTCATTTCAAAGCATTGAGTGTGCGCGTCCGTCCATCCACTGTGGATAACAACATCACCTGTATGGTGATGAACTGTCCGGATTCGTTTGGGGGTTCGAATACTGACACAAGTTATTTCACCAATCTTGTATTAATACTGGTTGACAGTTGCAGGGTGAAGTCCCAGCCTTTTCAGCTCTTTTTCATCATGAGACATCATCTGTCGGTAGTGTGATGAAAAGGAAGTTTATTTTTTATGAGCTTACTGAATCTCGGAGGAACATCGGGCTCGGCAAGGTGTGGAGATCGAACAAACAACTAGACAAGGGTTGATAGGCCTAGACCTAGCACGAACAAGAAAAGACAACTCAAGACAGTGTAAGTGCTATGTACTGAGAGATAAGAGAATATACAGAGACTTACAACCTCAGTGCGTGTCGTATGAGGACAGAAGCAACTGAGGCTGAGTCTGAAAATCGACAGAGCACATGACATTCTGAGGAAGATGACCTATATACCCTACCCGGTCAACAAGGGTCACTGGAAGGGGTCTATGTATAACATACTATGAAAAGCGCTGTAAGTATCCCCGACGTTGTTCATCTTGCAAGCCCTCCCACATTTGTTCATATCTCACGCCCAACCGGCAACTGGATCACCGACTGTCACTGTCACCCCATCACGTAGACGTCATGTCACGTCCCAAAATCGAGTCTTTGGAGCGCCCTCTCGACGCCGGCCGGCATTCTGATCGAACACTTCTATAGACCTTGTGATGTTCACAACGCGCCCACAAGAAGTATACCAAAACCGTGTACATATTGTTAAAGCGCCGTACGTACAAACGATCTTGACCGTGGACTGATCCAGGAATTGACTGTCTTGAAAGATTTTTCCATCTCCTTTCGCCGCAACAAAATAGATGGATTGAACAATTTAGAACAAAGTTCCTGTACCGTGTTCCGTTTTCTCTTGCGCAGGTTCACGTTTTTGTATCTCCACTGATCATTCGACAATGGATCTCTATCAGTCCCACATCATATAAACTTAAGCTCGAGCGGCGAAAGCTTCGCCGAATGCCATCATTGGCCAGGTTCGAATATTCCCAGCCATATTAATACATCACTCTTTCCCGCCGACAACTTACACTCACTTAGTTCACGACCTCTAATATCTCTAATGATTATTGACGACAGGAGTGATAGCGTTGTATACTCTGGACAGTGGATAACAGGCGGAAATGACTCAGAATATCACCACACGGCATATGGTTCATGGACAAAGGACTCAAAGGCTACGATTTCTTTCACTGGTACAGAATTTCCATATAATCATCGATGCCTCGAATTGATGGAAGGATAGGCCGATCGATTGAGGTTTACGGCACCATTGGACGCGAACACAACAATGGCGATCCAGCTTTTGCGCCAATAACCATGTACATGATTGACGGACGGAACGATTCAACTGAAATGTTTACTGGAGAACCTAACACAGAAATTTTGTATAAACAGCTGTTCTACCAGTCTCCAGAGCTTAGCGATGGTCAACATAAACTGGTGGTCACCCTGACCACTCAAGACATGAATACCATGTGGATTGATTATTTCCAAATTGAAGCGTCAGCAAAGAAATTGTCGCCTGGACTGATCGCAGGCGTCGTCGTCGGCGGGATCGTCGTAATTGCGCTACTCGTTACTATCGGTATCTTGTCGAGACGGATTTGCCGTCGACGAAGGGTGCGTTACGAGAAGTTATCTCCGAAGGCAACACATGCACGTATGTGCTGACTCCTTCATTATCATTCTCTACTAATCTGACCGATTCTACAGATTTGTCGTGGATGTCTTCCTCTTCCTCTCCAGGAAAGCTCACACCATTCGGTAGCGACCCATTCTCCGATACTCGACCCCTGGATGGCGTCCTCCGTCCCTTCTCCGTCCACTATACCCCCTATTCTCCTGATTCGTTAGAGCCCCCGGAACTTTCAAATGAAACCAGTCTGTCAGGCTATACAGTACGTGGAGATACGGCTGCGGACAAGACAACGACAAGGCAATCAAGGGAATCAACCAATACAGGCTATACAAGTCTCAGCGGATATACGACGCAGGGTGGGACTTCAGCAGAGAAGACGGCGTCGTCGTCCACCTCAAATACGTCCCAGAGTGCCAGTAGACATTCAAGTGCAACAGGGAATACGAGCTCTAGCCCGCGTCACACGGTTCATGCTAAAACAGACAATCGTTCTTCACGACCCTCCAGTGGAACAAGTGCTGGCACCGACTCCCGTCGCAAGGAACTGCCTTCATCAACGACTGCCTCTTCTGATGTTAGGACACGGCCGTTGACTAGCAGGGTATTTGGAGAAGGAGAGGAGGTTCCACCAGCATATTCTACAGATGTCCACTTGAATCTGTCTTAATATCTGTCCCACTCTGTGTACTAACGTATTGACCGTTGAGCGATTTATGTGTCCTATAGTTCCAGTTTCTCTTAGAACTTCGTTGTACTATCATCATTAGTTAGGAGTTCCAAAATGTTCGTGAACATAGATCCACGATCCCTTGTGCGATTTGACAAGTGTATACTAGTATAAGATATTTCACAGGGAGGAATGAAAGGATATGGCTATACCTTGTTTGCGATATTGTCAACAAGACCAGAAAAATGAGAAAGTAGATTTGACCAGCTCCGGATTTAAGTACCACTCAATGTACTACCATCAAAGTTTTCAGGAGTCGCAGCGATATATAAAAGATAGTCTATTGAAATTTGATGAGCATTCTGCGTTGTGAGGCACGAGATAAGTCAGGACAAAGGACAGAGTGCCTAAGCGTGACAATGGTGATTCGATGTTGATCAGATTTCAAACAGCGCGACGCGATGCGCGTTTTGTTTAAATCCAGGACATACCAGCACTTCTCTAATACTAGATTGTAACGTGTTGCATCCTACCCGCTCTTATACGGCATGGAGCATATGCCCTAGTCACGAAGCTTTTGCCAAGGCTTCTACTTGGCAGATCGGCCCTGAAGGCCTGAAGCTTAGGCTAAAGGCCTGAAGCTGAGACGATTATTCAAGAGGTATAACCTTTTATGAACATATCATACATACATACTCACTTGGAAATATACTCTTGGAATGTCACAAAATTCAGCAACGTCGTACATGGCCAGAGTGGAGATCAAGTTGGCTGTACTGCATCAGCATTACCATCGGTGGGATTTGGCAATCACTGCCAAAGCCGATTTTATTTGACCATTCGTGTGGTTATATATATTCGTTCGTATAATTGACTTGTTATTAACCCTCGGAAATATCGATACTTCTTTCAGACCGGAGAGGAGTCGATCGCGATACGCTTACACTTTATCATTGTAAGTGATTGATAATGTATCCATTTGCGGAGTCCACTACGTAGCTGCGAAAACATAAACAGTAGCCAAAAACGCCGTTAAAAACAGACAAAGTGGTCAATAATTCGAACACCAAAGCCGAAAACCAGATGTGAGAGCATCAAAACAAATCATTATGACCGAAAAGGAAGAGGAAAAGGTGAGGCATCGAGAAGCAGCATATCTCCACTGCTCCGCTGGAAGAGCGCGATAACCTCTTCATGCCCGTATTCGCCAACCATCACCTTTCCTGTTGACCTTTCCAACCCCTCCAAAGCTCTCCCTGACAGCAAGCCACATGGCTGTGCTGCATACCGCATCTTTGATTTCCTCTGCTGTAAGCGTTAATCCCTCCCATTCGGGCTGCGGACGTGGCTCCCCGGGATCTGCGGGTTTTGAGTTAGACGCCAGACGAGTTGCAGGACAATGAAAAAGAAAAGATTCCCTTGTCACGAGCGAGAAGTGTCATATGACGAACAGCAGTAGATGATGATGCTCGTACATAGACCTTGATCACCCTGACGCCCACTGAACAATTGATAGACGATGTGAAGAAGATCGTAGTAGGTCCAACCTGCCCCCAAAGGAAAAGGAATTTCAAAGCTAGAAATTTCTGACGCTTACCAGTAGAACGTTTTACTGTTCCCATCCGTTCCACCTCAATGTCTGGCAATGGGAAAGGTACCTTCAACATCCCAAGCACCTTTGGATGATGCGGTGTCGGCGACAGTGTCCCGACTTTCAGTCTCAGAACCTGTGGTACCTGAGGGAGGACGCCCAGTTCGTCTTCAACACCAGTCCTCTGGATGGTGCTTGCTCGCCGTGACGTCGTTCCAGAGCCGCTGCGCCTGATCTTGAGTGTACACGTCCAGGGTGTTTCCGAGTCCTCCGGGTCACTATCCTCATCTTCATCGTATCTATTCTTCATGCCTCGCCGCTCGTGCATGCTATCCTGTGTCCTCGGCCGACCATGCCCCTCCTCACTGGTGCTTATGTTCGTGCTACCGCTCTGATGCGAGATAGTCGACAGCCGACGCGAAAGCCTGACCTTATCCTTCATGCGTTCTTTCTCCGTCTTCCCTTTCTCCGCTTCCGCCTCCGCTTCATCACCCTTTCTCCTTTGCCTTCCCCGCCCCTTCCTCGCACGCGCCTTTGCGCTATTCCTCTTCCATTCAAACCGCACCTCAACGCCCTCCCCCGCGGCGACGTGAGTAACAGTACCGGTGTTTGAGAATCCAGTTCCTCGCCCGCTTGACGCACGCGGGTGCTGCATCATTCCAAATAGCCCACCGGTGTCCCGATCGTCAGCACGGCGCTTATACCACCGTTTCACGAACCAAACGTACATGAGCGCTCGCGCCGATTTGCTTGGACCGCCAGCCGGTAGAGGTTCCGATGCGCCTCCAGTTGTAGGCAAATAAGAGTAAGATAGAGTCGGCTGGATACCGAGGACGGGTGGGCGGAGAATTCTCCCTTCGTTTTTCCCTTCGTCGTATTGATTAGCCGTTAAAGACATCGAAGGATTCTCGTCGGTGAAGCTGTTGGTCCGATTTCCAATTGACCCATTACCGTTACCGTTACTCTGTTGGGAAGGGTCCTCAAGAGAAGGTACTTGTAGGAGTCCGAGGCCTAGAGCGCGCGCGTTTGGCGAGCTTGAGCGTTGTCGAAATTTGTCTGTTAAGGAAGCTGGCGATAGTGTATTAGATATATTACGAGAGTGCCCTCGCGACCGCGCCGTGGGAGTGGTGCTGGGATCAGGTGTAAGAGTCTTGGTGGATTGGAGAGGAGAGGCCGAAAGGGGGAAACGTGGAAGTGCTGGTGAGGCAGGAGAGGTCGCAGGAGAGCTATCTTTCTTCCTGAACATCTTTCCAAAGAGGTTCCGTTTTGAAGAGGAGGGGGCGATGGCGGATAATTCGGAAGTCGGGGTAGAAGGTTTGAGAGTGGGTGTAACAGTCGGTGTCGTGGTTTGATGGTTCGCGCTCGAGCCTGAACCTGAAGTCAGAGAAACGACAGAAGATTCGGCCGTTGTGTTCTGCACTCCTGAGTTTGGGGAAGCAGGGCGGCTAGTACGTATTACCTGACCGGGTTGAGGTGCCTGAGTACTCTTCCGCCGGTCACTCCAAACTTCTACTGGTTCCAACATGGCGAGATCGACAAGTTCCATCCCGCGTCTAAGGAATCTCGCGACCTTAGCATCAGTTCCGGCGTCAACAATTGTGTTTGTCAGGACATTATGTGCTTGCAGACTGTACAACGGGATAATGGTGCGGCGAGTGGAGGAAACAGAACCAGTGGAAGTAAATGATGCTGTGGACCCTCCATACGAGGAAGTATCCGAACGATTCGACATCGTACGGGTTAAGGAAACCGACGTCGCGGTCGAATTGCCTCCATCACTCTCATCGACAGACTGTCGAGTGCTACGCACTGCTGGAGGTACGAGTTGAACTTGGAGGTTCAAAGGATGGTTCGATTTTGCGGGAGGTGGTCGTACGATAATGAACGTCTAATGAAATTTAAGTAGTCAGGTTGAACGATAGTTTGATCATTGTACATACCTCATTGACGCTCCTCGTCTTACCCTTTTTTACGTTCGTCTCTTCCCCGACGGGTTCCTCAACAGATTCATCTTTGTATGCCTCCTCCTCCTCGGGCGTGTCTCTGGGCTCAAATTGACTCTGTGTCGGCGAGAGAACACTAGTGTTGCTATTTGGGAGATGCAGCGACGGAAAGAAGGATGTAATCGACGAGAACATAATAATTCGCGTCAAGAAGACGTAAAATAGAAGATCTCGCGGATATCAAGGTTGACTTATGATATTTGTATGTCTTTTGTGACTTAAGCGCCGCAGCGCAGGACAGAAACTGCGCAGCCGGGAGCTTTGATGCAGTCCTGTGAACGCTGTCAAGGGTCGACAGATAAGCTCTCCGCCTTCCTCGAAGATTGCCAGTCCTCGTTTCGAACTTCCGGGTCGATTGAGTTTGCCGACAGTCGAATGGTTCGCCACGGGAAACTTGTATGATTTTTTTGCTGTTAATAGCTTCACAACCCTGTGCAAACCAATCAGAAAATGTTGATGGGCGATAACTCAGATACCTGCCTATCAGCACTTGAGAAAGCAGTTCGCGGAAATTCTAAGTTCTATCCAATGACCTAAAGATGAAAGCACCTTTGGCCGGGATAGATTAGCAAGGTCTGGACGCAGAATGCACCCTTAGAACGGGAAGAATGATAAAGGAAATGCCTGACTTCCAAGCTTAAGAGAATCCGAGTGGACAACAAGGAAACCCTTTCGGCTTTTCGTCATTGCTTACGTGAATTCGATCACCACGTCAGGACTCGGCGCCCACGCTTGACGCCCACAACGCCGAAAGAGAACATCGCTCATGGTAATAATGGGCCTTCTCGAAGACGTTTACCATGGTCGTGTTTTATTTCTACAGCGGTTCCGTCCGCTCCAATGTCACAGGCCAATTTTAATATTTCAATGTTAGTGCAAACACTTGGCCTTGAAACAGTCTCTGTATTTCTCTTCCCCACCGCGGTCAAAGTACAGGTGGAGTGAAACTCGTACGTATGTATCAGGTTCATCAGTCATCCCTGCTGAGCACCTAACAACTGTAAGCACCTTCAGATGTGCCAGTCTCCATCTGGTAAGAAGGCTTGACTATATTCGATCAAAATTGTCCCCAATTGGCAGGATGGAATGGAACTGGCTTCGGCGCCGCTTTGAGACAACTAACCCACCTGCAAAATTCTTCCTTTTTCTATTCGAAATATGACTCAGACGAACCATTGTCATCTCATTTTCTGTTTACAACGTTGATTTCCGGCCTCGGAAAGGGACTACCGTTGCAGGGCTGATCTCTTAAACTCAGAAGTCTACATCCAATCCACTTTGGGTCGTATCTGTTATGGTACGCGGGATCGCACTCCGAGAAGGATGGACGGAAAACTCGTGGGACACCCGCCTTTTTTGTCTGCGTACTACCGTACACCAACTGACGTGGTCTGTCCTCTTATGGGGTATGCTTCCATGTGCATCACATAGCGGACTTTCTCAGTGTGACTAGTCAGGGGGCTTAAAAGCTTATCTCATCTCCTTGACGGCCGCACACTAGTCAAAATCAAGGTGGCGCACTTGTGTCAGTGTTGTCCGAAAAGCGACTCGGTGTCATCTGGTAGCACAACGTGGACAGCTTCTAATGCAACTGCGGGTCACAGTTCAGAGTCACGATGGCCACGCCTTATGCCGAACAGACGCCCATTCTGATTTCTCTTCCTAAATCTGTACTTGATCATGGAACAGAAACAACGAACATCATCCTCGTGTACTTCCCCTCAACCCTCCGGTTATTCTTACCTGTTGAGCTAACAACCTGTATTGCCTCCAACTAGGAATAACAGAGTTCATGCCCATCAGAAACATAATATCCCTCCATATCTTGTATTTGTTCGGGCGATGTCTGAGAATGCAGAACCACCGGAACTGCAAATGATACTGCATCTTGCGACGGCAAAAAAAGCATAGTGAATGCAGTTGACTGCTTTGATGTTCACAAACGAGTGGGTCACCTACAATAGTTTGCATATCTCCAGCTGATATGCCACTAGAAGCTGCAAGAGTGTCGATGAACCAGTGTATTTAAAACGTGCGGTTATCTCCTGATTGATCTTTGCAAGACATCGGGGCGGATTATGGCCGGATCATGAGCACCGACAGTGGGGTTCTCGCTCTGTCTTTTATAAGACGACAAGAGAGCCTTGGTGTGAACTCGGATATGTATGTTTATAAACAAGCGACGTGTGAAGTTCGCAACGAGCGGCAAGGTCGATCCGTCGGTCCGGTGTGCTCCAGAGTCCATGCTCGCGTGAGGCACACTATACTTATACTTATCTGCATCTCTGTGGATAGAAAACTAATTTAATTAGCTCGAGGTTAGTCCTCGTGCCAAGCCCCCGAGGTTTTGGCCTCGCTTACTTACAACACGCCGATTTTCAAGTTACCCAGTTTTGGTAACGAACGTTGGTAGACGTCATCTTCAATCCTTCAATCAGCGATTCTCGTCACCCTTTGATCCTTAGACCTAGGCTGCTGCTTGGCCTCCTTCTCGTCCCACCATGGCATTCCTCATCCCAGATTTTAGCTCATCTTCTATACGAGCGGTCAATCAAACATACACAGTAAATCATCTTAATGGTTCAACTCCTTCTTATTTTATCATCTCATGCAAATCCGGAACAGTTTGTACCCGGGTTCTTCGCCCAAGACAATTTAACGGCCACAGATATACCTGCAGTAAGAGCTGCACCTATTGTCGTCGTACCTCTGAAGACCGAGAACCTGCAGGTTCCAGCCCATTTTGGGCTTCTTGACGATTCCCCGGATCGATGGAGTACCTTTTTTGACCAGATACATACTTTGAATGAGGAAGCCGACAATTCCACGTCTTACAAGGTTTTCTTTTTGAGTCGCCATGGTGAAGGTTTCCGTAAGTTCGCTGGATGCCTTTTCGTGACAATTCCTCAACACATGTTCAAAGACAATGTTGCCGAAGCAAAATACGGTACTCCTGCTTGGAACAAGTACTGTCAAAAACTATAAACTGTGGTTTCAAATTGACATGTCTCACCAGTTACTGGTCCAAATTGGATGGAGACGGTGAAATTGTCTGGGGCCGTAAGCTACCTCCGATTCTTTCTTTTGACAAGCTGTAGATAACAAAGATTTGCTTCGCAGCCGATGCAGAGCTCACAGAAACAGGGAAAACCCAAGCCGCAGCTGCAAGTGAAGTATGGAGGTCCGAGCTTGCTGCTAAATTGCCTGTGCCCGGAAAGTTCTACGTATCTCCATTATCACGCGCGTTGCAGACACTGGAGATAACGTTCAACGGTCTCTTGCCAGAACGTGAATCGAAATGGGCGACTATCCTCGAGGTGAACTTTACAGAGAAGCATGAATGCTGTTCATCATTTACAATGCGCTTTAGAACTGCCGCGAGGTGTATGGTGTCCATACATGCGATAAACGGCGTACACGGACGTATATCCGTGCAACCTTCCCTGAATTTTGCATCGAACGTGACTTCTCGGAAAATGACATTCTTTGGACTCCTGATGTGCGTGAATCAGATGCCCATGTCGCTGGGCGGGCTAAACAAGTTCTCGATCTTGTGTTTAATGGAGACAAGGAGACTTGTACGTTGAACAACTTCTAAAAGATTGTATTCTTTGATATATTCTTAGTTATATCTGTGACTGGACATGGAGGAATAATTAATGGGTTCTTGGCTTCGATTGGGCGTCCAAGCTATAGTCTTCCAACTGGAGGTATGTTATTCTGTGTCAACCGTATCTATTGCTGTACAAAATGCGAGAATTTCAGGAATTTTGCCAATTGTAATTCAATCGCATTCGGCTTCTACTTCTTCGCAGTCAAAGTGAAGGCCAGGATGTTCTTCAATCCACTGCCTATCACCAAATGACAGTGGGGGACCCGATCCAATCACATAAACTGTGTCTAGTGGAGGATGGGATGCAATCTCCCGAACCTCCCACAGATGCCTTAATTTAACCATTGAGAATTTCCCACAATTGATGAGGCTCAGATGTGTAAGGGATGGAGCGTTAAACCAGTCAAACCCGGGATAAAATTGTGCCATAGCATCCAGCATCATGTCAATAGCGTGTTCAGGGCAGTTCTCGATGTCAAGTATCCTTCCTAACCAGCAAGAAGTAAATCCCGCAAGATCACACGGTGGCTCAATGTTTTTCAAGTAAATTTCTTCGCATATGAAGAGAAAATTGGGCGCGGAAAGAGAGCATTGGGAAATGGTGATGGTTGACAAGCCGTCATAATCATCATCTTGACTCTCAAGAAGACGAAAAATAACATCTGCAGCACCTTCCGGCAGGTTGCGTAAGGTCAAATCAATGAAGTAGGCTTCCGTTGTAATTACTTCTTCGACCTCCTCTGGATCCCAAATAAAAGGAACTGAATCGAGTTCAATTCTGAGAGGACAGGTTACATAAATTAAATCCTCTATGAAGGAAAGTAGATCGATAGATTCGCCTTCACGAGGAGTGGACCATGATACACGAAGGGCTCCGAGTTCCACATGCAGACTGTCAAGGTGCGACATGAGCAGAAAAAGGACGTGTCCATTTATGCAAAGATCGATAGTCGAGGATGTCACCGAGGGAACTAAGTCCTTGGGATGCATTTCGGAATTAGGATGAGTCTCGTGCCCATCATTGCATATGCAATCCAGACTCAGAAACTCGAGATGTGGGCAAGTATCACTGCGAATATCTTCAAAGAGTCTCAGAAAGGAAGAGCCGCAAATGAGATCGAAAGACATCATTCTCATCCTGTCAAGATGAGGATTGAGCAGTGACATCAGCTCCCGAATGGATGCTCGCTCTTTATGATGGTCGTCAATTCGATCTAGGTAACCTGTAATGTCTCGTTCCTTTCTCAAGACGTAGACATCAAGAAGAAGATCACGCGACCGTTGCAAGCTTTGGCATATATTGGGCGATGGGGTTTGGTCTGTTCCGACAAAAAAGACGAGTCGTGTCCAGAAAAGCGGAATGGATTCCATGACGTTCCTCCAGGTTCTGCATACAGAAGCAAATGCATAAGGGAATAGAGATCGCGACAGCATGTCTTTATCGAGGAGGACTATGTCCTCGTTATTCCCTTTGTAGAACCTGTGATTCGGAATGTGATATTCGCAAGGTTCATCATGTTCATCATCTAAATCCTTTGAAAACACAGTCACGATTTGCTCGTACACGCATTTGAAGATCACCGAGAGTATTTCTGGAGGAAGAGCTTGAGCTTGACTCGTTATTTGTGAGGATAGACGCGGCTGTTAAAGAATCCGATGAGTACTATATAATATGGATTGACTCCGTGGCAACAATTCACCATAGGGAAACTGAAGGTGAGTTACTCTGTCGCAGGCTTCGATTGAAGCACTCGTAAGCTGCTTAGCATCATGAGATGACAAGTGACATATTGTTCGATGACTTAGTAAGTGGTCCGAGCCTTTCAGATCTGCAAGGTAACACGCTCGTTCACATCAATTCCTGCCGGTTGCTTCTTTCACTGGCACTTGCGGCATGGGCGGCCGGACCGACTTGGTCCCTTCTTAGAAGAAGGCGAGGAACGGCGAAAGCTCGAGTAAATCAACACTTACTCTAGTCTGACCATTCTCTAATCAGACCCAAAGGATCTGTAGTATCTTTGTTTGAGGGTCCTGGTAGTGGAGCTCCCTCGGAAGGAAACCGGATGTAAAAAGGGAGTTGCAGAATTACCGTTATATGTAAGTATCACATTTGTGTTTCTTTTTTTTTTTTTTTTTTTTTTTTTTTTTTGGGGTTGGCGCTTTTAGGGGGCGGTCTATCCCCAAAGTCCACCCTCCCCCCCGTTGATAGTTTAGGTTGTTTGGTGTTGCTGTCTCGTTTTCGGTAC
>JABAJZ010000261.1:0-13721 GCA_018857265.1 Termitomyces sp. T32_za158 | reverse complement strand
GACGCTGACGTAATTGGAATCCTTGTCGGCACGCTTGGAGTCTGTACGTCGTATTTTCATGACCAATCGACCCGTTTAAAGCTCATGACATACCGTTAGCTTCCTATCTTCCCCTCATTCGTCATATCCGTGCTCTTTTGACGCGGCACAAAAAAAAGAGCTATACTATTAGCGTGGGCAAGCTAAACCCTTCCAAGCTTGCAAACTTTCCTGAGATCGAATGTTTTGTACTTGTCGCATGTCCTGAAAATAGTTTGATAGAAGCCAAGGTTCGAACCTGACTCTCGTGACCTTGACATCTCATCGATATTTGTATAGGAGTTTTTCCGGCCGATTATTACGCCTTTCGAGCTTGAAGTCGCACTTCAGTCGACGCCGAAGTGGACAGGACGTTATGTACTGAACTTCGAGACCTTGCTGGCAGAAGCGACAAAAGGCATGGCAGTTGATAATCTGCAATCAGAATCAGGAAACGGTGGCGAAAGTGAGGATGATGGCCAAGATCCTGACCGACCAGTGTTCTCACTCGTCACGGGAACATATCGACAAGCGAAACGTTACGGCACAGACCGTACGTTTGCTGGTCTACTTCCCGTCCTAGGTTTTTTCTTATAACGCCCGTCATCAGAGAATCCACTTGGCAGTGTTTCTGGCCCTGATTCTGCCATTGTGCTACGAAACCAAGACAGTACAGTAGCTGAGTCAACTGATAGTGCAGCTGGTAAGCACGTTTTTTTGAGAGAAGGAAGCAACTCACTGATGCATCGCTGCGATCAGCCATGTTCTTGAAGACAAGAATTTATCAAGGACTGGAGACACGAATTGGTGAAGATAGTCCCAGTGTGCTGGAGCAAGGACGGAGCGGAATCGCTAGAGGATACTGTGATGTTGATCATCAAGCGGGAGCACCTGAGTAACACATATCTGACAGGAGTCCGGACCCGCAAAAACAGGTTTCTTTCCCAGTATTCCTTCTGTGACTCAGGTGCTTTAGTTTCGTTTCAGTGTCACTCAAGCCCAGCCGAAGGTCTTGGAGACTGGCAGGAACGCAATAAATCTGATCAGCAACCTCTCGTTCTCCCGTTTATTATCACTGTATGATCTGTACTGTTCGCTACTCCTGGTCAGCCTTGGGCGGTTCAAACGACTGTTATTCACAAGCTCATATTGGTTTTCCTGTTAATCTAATTCATCGTCTTCAATCTCGTCTGGTGGAAAGGACCATAATAATACTCATAAGTATAGGCTGTTTGTGCCCCTTAAGAGTACAACATTTGTGACCAGAAAGTTTGCTGAGCTCTGTTGTGTTTATATGAGCGTGTACATGCCAATTCGAGATCTATTGTATGATGGTATCGAGAGAGGCCCATTAGGTGCTCACATATATAGTATTGAAGCAAGGTACTCATACTGAATTGAATGATAGCTCATCAAGAGAATCGAAGTCGTTGTACATTACGTATCACAAGCAGACGATGTCCTGTCTCCTGTCTGGCTGCCGACGCTATGTAGAAAGAAATCTTTGAAGCTATTCGGGTGTTGTTTTATCCTCTTCCGAGCTTGAGTCGCTGATCGCATCAAGCTCTGCAAGGATGTTGCTTCGGGAAACAGTGATAGGTTGCGGCTCTGACTGAGACGGCTCCTGGTGCAGTAGTGCGAACAGCTCTTCCAGCTCTTGCCTTTTGGCATCTTCGCTTGGAAATAGCTTGGCCCGATCAAAATCAATGAGTGTTGCTCTCTCATCGTCCATCAACATGAGATTCTGTTCTCCGATATCGCCATGGCAGATGTCTGCTCGATGAATTTTCTTCAAAATCCGAACATAAGCTTCCCTGATTTTAAATGATCAAAATAGGACAAGATAGCGAGCGAGAAGAAAACTTACTCGACTGTACTTGAGACCCTAACGTAATCCTTCGTTTCATCGGGCCTGAGGTCCCAGAGGCACTTTCCAACACAGCTCATAACGAGAGCTCCAACGCCAGTCTCAATGTCCACGAAGAAACCAAAGACGTGAGGAATACCATCTACAACGCCACGCTCATATAAATGCTGATAGACTGAGTATTCGTGGCGCATGCTCTCAACTTCTTTTTCTTCGAAAGCAAGTTTGACGACTGCTCGTGCGTTGCATATACAACCATCGATAACAATTTCGAGTCGTGCATCATAAACGACTCCGATAGCACCCTTTCCTATTTCTGATGTCAGAACTAATGACAAATAATCGTCAGGACCATATTTTGATTTTTTATCGGTTCCTGATCGAATAAATGCAGCGGGAGCACTCGAGTTATACCTCTCGGAACGCAGTTCGACCAAGGCTAACGAACGTGTTGGAACATGCAATTTCAATGCCTAAGAAACATAATTAGAACAAGCAGTATATATTTTAACGGCATACATGGGCTTACCTCATAATCTTTGGCATCGTTACGGTCTTTTACAACCGCGGACCTCGTTTTATACTGCCTCGTAGGTCGCTCTTCGCTCAAATTTCTTCGACGTTTGCGGGCTTTTGGCTGTGCCTCAAGGGTCTGTTGCTGTTTTACGCGGTTGATAGCATCTTCAACGATGGCTAGATATAGACCCGCCTGGAGGCGTCCGTACGAAGGGTTTGAGCAATTATGTATATCAACGAGACTTGATATGAAAAGGGTCTGACTTTCACGATGGCGGAAACCGATCCTTTCAAAATTGCCACAATGGAAAATAATGAATGTTGTATCATACTCCACAGATTGCGCCCAAGCCTACAATAAACAAAAGGTAACGTAAGCCATATTTACCAGACTTTCTTTAACATACACGGAGAAGAAAATGTTCTGTTGTCGTTGCCGTCTGTTCAGATACTCGAACTTCGGGCCATGATGCGGTATTGTTGGCAAGTGATTGCGTCGGTGTCGATGCCTTCAATGAGTCTCTCTTGCCTTTTGCTATGCTTCTACGCCTTGCCAGCTGGGCCGCGTTGGATCTCGTTATGCGTGGCGTTGCCCCACGGCCACCGCGTTCATCAAACATGCCACGATGACCAGGGGCTGTCCTCATGCCAAAAGAAGACACTGGAGTTCTCCACGGAGTTGATGCAGCATCTAGAGGAGTTGTAGAGTTTCCAAGTGGCGGCGACCTATATCCAAATGTTTGGCATGACCCATCAAAGGTGCCAGCTGAGGCAATTCTGTCGAAGTCTGCAAGAAGAGCTTTCGCTTCTTCAGAGAAAGAAAAAATTTCCCACCATGCTAATGGACGGTAATATTTATTCAAGTCTCCGATGAGTTCGCGGGTCTCATTATCTATAACGTCTTGCACATTCTTTGATAACAAACAAAAAGACCGGATATCGAGACCATAGCAGTTCAGAGATGCCGTAGAATGATGGGTACCTAGGTTCATGTCTCCCCATTCCAAGGTAGATCCATACCATCGAGGTGCTCGGGGGTGGAAGAGGAGAGTGGATGTTAGAACACGAGATAATAATGACGTCGTATCTCTGTACGCTGTGGCGACACGTGCCGCATCGTTCGACAATGTAATGGTTTCACGTGAGTCTAACTCGTGAAAGACATCGTCTTTTTGAACTTTTGGAAACACAGTATGCTGGATAGCAGCTGACTCAAGGGTCAGATCGACAACTCTGGATAGAAGATGTTCCAAAGGTACAACTTGCACTTTTTTAAGCATTAATCGGGTATCGAGGTGTCTTTCATAGAACAATGAAGGAGGCTTAAGTCCGGGGACTTCAGAAATTTCGTTGTTGGTACATCGCGGAGGGTTTGAATTGAGGAAGAATTGGACTGCCTCTGGAAGAATATCATACGAACTGTTGCCCCGCATTGAGTAGATCAGTTACACAGCATCTGACACACTCTAGTCAGTCTTGAGGTAAAAAAACCCAATAAGGAGAGAGAACTTTATGATATGATATGGTGGCCGAGTGTTGGCAATTACTTTCACAACCATATACGAAATTCAACAGGCGATTATGTAATAAAGTCACATGATTCATCAAATAGCTCAGAATATTAATGTGCCGCATCTGCCCTCCTTATTGCTCCTTTTATTCATCTGCAGATTTTCGTTTGAGAGAATAGCTGGCCAAAATAACGTCGAGATCATCATGTTCCTTTTTCTTGATCGCCTCATCGGGATTGAAAATTGCTCGCCCAAGGCTGACGAAGGTGATTTTATCGTCTTGACAAATAATATGTTCTAGAGAAATATTGCCATGACAGAAGCCGACTGCATGAATCTGATTCAACACTTGATGGCATTTGTCGCTGTAAGAACTTAACGTGAGTACGGGTGAGGTTCAAGGGGTAGAGCACATACGCGACATCTGACCAGGTTGCATGCGGAAGCTGGGCAAGCGAGGTTCCAGTATGCTCTAGGAGAAGCGTCAGGTATCCAGCCGTAGGTTTCTTCCCGTCTCTCTCAATATTTGCATGTCGGAAAAATCCGAAGAATTCGGGTATGCATCCATTAGTTCCAAGTCTGCTCAATTCTGAATAGACGGCAGCCTCCCATTGAAGCCTTTTTCTTGATTCCAAGTCGTAATTGGCGTGTTTCGTATAAACATTTCTTGAATGCAGCAACGAGCAGCCTATGAATTTAACTCCGTCAACGCTGATGCTTCCCATGGATGCAATCTCCTCGGGCTCCGCAGTCACTAAAACGTGCCGAGCGTCAATATTGTAGTCTGGTGCCGGGTCGGATCGAAGGAATGTTCGTGGATCAACGCGGTCATATGGTGAATCTTTGCAAAATGTGAAACATGTAGCCTTTTGTCGGGGTGGTCTCAAGATGAGCCAAGGTCGTGATTTGACTTCACTGAGGATACTTTCTTGTTTCTGTCGAATGATTGTACTCATCGCACATTTTCTTGCGCGGAAGAAGTATCAGTACGAACCTCGTCTGGAGTGAGAAGAACCCCGGCTCCCACACCCGCTGGCGAAGGGGGACTATCCTGCCACGTAGGGGGAGGACTGTTCTTGATCTGCACAGTCCGTTGCTTTGCATCCCGCAGCATAGCAATGTACAAGCCAGTCTGTTGTTTGAAATACCCTGGTCGGTCAGTGCCCATGATCGAGGAAATGTAGAGGGCGTTTTCATTCCTGTTGCGCTTTAAAATCAACTCGTTGATACCGGTATTAAAGCAAGCAAAGGTAGTGTCCGTTTTGACCATTTCAGACCAGATCTAATCTACTTAAGCCTCAGTCTGATGGATATCATGATATTCATGACTTACTTGTTGTAGCATCCTTCTAGCTTTCTCCATGATGAGCCTTGGAATCGTCACTTCGGTATCGTTGGTATGCGAAGAGTTCGATGAACATGCTACTACTGGCGGATCTGCGTCTGGTCCAGTCCTTTCCCATATTGATTGAGACCCGTCTGAGCCTTCACTGCAGGCCTTAGAATTGCTTTTATCTCCACACATCAGCTTACAAATTTTACGATGGTTGCATGATTCCCAGGGAAAGTTAGGCAATTTTGAGTGAGCCAAGATTGCATTAAGGACGTCCTTGTCACCCGCCTTCAAACTCTTAAATTCCCAGATACCGAGACCTTTCGCGAAATTTTTCTGTGTACAGAGGTAAAGATCTGAGCGAGGTGATAGGTTAACGTCTGTAGGTTCCTCAGAAAGGTCTCTGAGCTTAAGAAAGCCATCGGCCACGGCCTGCGTGTGTCCCTTTTCTGGATTAAGGTCCCATAAAAGCATTCCTTCGGTCCAGCGCGACAGCTGGAATTCTAAAGTCGCGGCCACAACAGTGCAGTGTTTGGCAGTCGTAGCGGCATAGGTGCGCTGAACGCAAGACTCGTTCACACATCGCTCGAATTCGGACTTTAACAAAGCCTCGTCCCTTTTCTTAGGGCCTGGAAATGAGTTCGATACATCATCAATGATTGGAGGAAGATATTCATATGCCTCCAGATAAGAGTTCAAAGCGACTTCTGCAACCTCTGCAAGATCACATGCCAGGTTGGGCTGGCAAATCACTCTGGTAAGTCTGAGATGTTCATCGAGATGCCTGTCATAGAACCCGAATTCCCGAGTCCCTTTAGAGTTGATGTGTTTCCTAGGTGCGACCATTGACGGCAGGCAAGAATCGAAGAAGTCCATGAGATATATCATGGAACGTCTCCCAGCCTTTTGAGCTCGAGTATCGATCTCCTTGAATTTAAGTTCTTTCGGCATAGGCATCTCTGTACTGACGTTTGAGCCAGTTTTAACGCGTTTACAAGCGGCTGTATGCGAACTTGCAGTCATCGTAACGAGTGGATGATCTACAGTGAAGAGGACGATAGACCTAGTAGAAAGTGGAAAGTGAAATGGTTGTGGTGAGATAAAAGCGAATGAAATGCTTCGGGTGATCAACACCTAGAGGCAGACTCAGGATACGCGGAGACTGCTTCAGAGTAAAAAAGGCGGATTTCAAGTCAGTTACCGTTGACTGCTTTCACAGACGTTTCATATATATGCTTCCAGCGATGGGATGATGTATTGATTGCCAATTGTGTCAATTGTGGACGCCAGTGGGTCCATGGGTGCAACTAGACAACAGCTGAGACCCTTTTGATCACCCAGTCAACAATAACTCTTGTTTTGTCCAAAACTCTTTATTCCCAATCAATCCGAATTCTGCTACGGTTTTACAAGAGTCTAACGCTCCTTGTATTGTTATTGAGCTAGAATTGTCTTGGCGAAGTCCATGTACTGCGATTCGAACGTGCCACTTATGACATCTCTCTCGAGCCAGCAGCTAATTACTCAGCACATACTTTCGCCGTAGCTATAGTGAGCTGGGCCACGATTATCGTGCAGGTCATACTAGGGAGGTGGCCCATGGATGGTCGCCAAGAGAGGTGTGCAGGCGAATGGGGGGAAACACACATTTATATACGACGAGTCGTGTTTGATCAATGTTGAAATCTGGACTGAGCCATGCAGATAAGACGCCTGTTAGTATAAGCCACGACGCGGGACACGAGATTCGTCTCGATGAGACAGTGAAAGTGCAGTCAAGCTTGCTTACTGAACCATATTTACTTCGCGTAGCACGGCCTGAACCTACTTCCTCAAGAAAAAAAGCTGGGACCAGCTCAAGGAGATTGGTAATCGAAAAATGTTCACGCTCGACTAGGTGTCAGAATTTAGCGCCGTAAATGAAAGAGAACTTGAATCTGGATGAGAAATCGCATCGAGAAAGAATTGCCTCATCATCGCAGCATAGTTTTTCGGTTTGAGTTCTACGTCACGACGGAACGAGGTCCGGCCCCTTTCTACATACATCGGTAGATTCTGGAAGCTATCGGTGATTGAGAATTGACCAAGGATCCTCTTCTGAGCTTGAGTCGTCTGTGTCTCTTCAGAGTCGTCGCTGATCGCATCGAGCTCTGCAGTGTATGTTGTCTCGAGTACGAGGATGCTCTGACTCAGAATGCTCAATGAGTGTTACTCGCTCGTCGTTCAATCAACATGAGATTCTTCTCTCACTCTCAGATGGATGCTATCCGATGAAACATTTCTTGGGCTGATGCATAATGCCTGAAACATGCAGAGAGAGAGTCATGTCGAACATACGGTCTGGCTTCAGGCAAACTATGGTCAAAGAAGTGAACACTATTGACCCAGCAACATCTTCGCAGTCACGTGACCCTCGGACATTGCCGATGCTGGACGACTCGTCCAAGTTCTGAGTTCTGATACGATATTTGGGTGTTTTTGCAACGCGTCAACACGTCAATCCCTTGTTGTCAACGCGTCTTTGCAACCATGACATTAGCGTTCACTGGTCAAAGACTTGACGCGTCTCCCTCCATTGGTCTCGTTGAAAAAAAGGCCGCTTTGCACACCATTAATGAGCATCATCGGAATGTTACCAGAATGTGTGGAGGGAGATGGAGGGTGCCGTTGCGTTGCCAGATTTCCCTTTGTCACAGCTAACAAAGGGCTGGTTACCTGAAAGAAATTGTGACAAAAAATATCAAAAAACGTCGAGATTCTCTACTGAAATCCTGTTGGTTGTGTATAATTATATTGTTGCTGTCGCCAGTTTCGTTGCGACAAAAAAAAAACGAAATGGCAGTCCCAACCCCTTTGCTTTCATATGTAAATTGCTCAGTACTACTGTACTTCAATTAATAGAGGGGGCATAGCTCAGTTGGGAGAGCAGCAGACTGAAGCGGATCTTCTGTCTTGAGCATTCTGAAGGTCCCGCGTTCAATCCGCGGTGCCCCCATCCCTGCCTTGGTATTGTGTAGTGTTTTTGTCCTTTCCGGATTTGCACTTGGTCGCGCCAGATAAATCCAGAAGAATTGAGGGAATAATAAAGTGGCGGGAGACAGAAAGAAATGACATACATATACATACAGTAGCAGATCTAGAAAGAAGCTTGTTGGTATATGCCACGACGCAGGACATGAATGAGACTTACTTACTCATCTTGAGAGGATAAGGGTGCAGTCAATCTTGCTATATGAACCACTTTTCTCACCGCGACGGTTGTACGGTCTGAGCGCAGCGCAGACCTACACTCACTTCTTGTTGCCCGTATCTGGGACTAATTATCTCGAGGAGGATGGCGAGCAAAGAACCTTCACGCTCGAGTGGGGTTCAAAATGTAGTGCCATCAATGAAAAATGACTTGCAAATTATGGATGAGAGATCGCACTAGAAAGATTTGATTCGATTTCCCAGGGGTTAAAGAGGGTTTGACGTTCTTCATCACGACGAACGGTAACTGAAAAGGCGTTTTCCAGCCTTGTCCAATTGATTACATCGACTGTAGCACGATCATTACAAGGTATGGCGGGAAAAGTGATGCAGCAAGAACCTCAAACATGACGACCACTGACACAGCCATTGTATGTGGGTCACCCGAACCTCTACGAACAGTGCACTGCATGGTTGTATACCTAAAAGGAAGAGTGATACTCCAGACCGTCTTCTAGGGGCACATCTGTGGTCCCAATAAGGATCCTCATACCCGCCTGTGCCAATGATTCCAATCGACGAACAATAGCATCATCGTAGTCGTCATTAGCACCCACCTTCACCTCCAAAAGTCGGGCAACAGGCGAAGCCTCCTCATCCACTTTCCAGCGGGATTCCAATAGCTCCGTCAATGCTGCGGTCAGGGGACCAGGAAGTGAGATCTCAAGGGTCTCCAACTTGGGTAAGAGGGGCGGCTTCAATGCAGAGCGCCAGATGAGACGGGTAAGGAGTAGATCAGTCACCATGGTAAACATGGACGACGAAAGTAGAGTCAGGTGCTTCAATGTCGGGAGCAGCTCTAGAACCCTGATAATTTCGTCTTCCGTTAGCGCTGTTTTACGGAGATAAAGACTCTCCAGGCCACCGATGCTAGCCAGGAAGGTGGACAAATGAGCACCAATTGGACACTCGATATTACATATGCGAAGGGATCGTAGATGTGGCGCAATGAGATTCCTAAACAGATCCTGCGTGTCGATGACCTCGTTCCACGGTGACGCCAATAAAGCCAGTTCTTTGAGATTCTCATGTCGAAGAGACTGAAGGGGAGGCAACGGCAATTTGATGAGCTCTTCTGTATATATGAATGACCCACTTTCGAGCCGCGGAGCTCGACGCAAGATATCAAGTGAGTCGCTGATGGTTACTGTCATGATTGGTATCTGTGATAGGTTTGCCCAAGGAAATTTGAACATGTACGGGTGGAGATTGACGCACTCTAGCGATCTAAGCTGTGGTGCGACCTCAAACGCGTCTAAGATGGGATCAGAAGCGAATAGCTCATGAGTGCCCAGGCTCAGTTCCCGCAGGGATTGAAGTTTGCCGCGCGCAGGAAAGAGAGCTGCGTATGCAGACAGTGGAAGAAAGAAGTACATACTGCACCATTGATGAGAGTGCTGTACTAGGATATCGAGAATTGCATGGGTGGAGAAGTACGGTGGATCATTCCATATCACGTATATTGAGAGTGGACATGAACCAGATCTTGTTATCCAGGTAGAGACAATGTCAGTTTGATGTCTTGCATTCGGCTTGATACTGAGGTACAGTCTGGACCAGAGAGATCGAGTTCCAATCGCGACATTACGCCATGAACGGCAGATCTTGGTTAAGAGTAGCGGTATATCTATAGTATTGGAAGGGGTTAAGCTGCCATCTATATCGGTACACTGAAGAAAGATCCTGGACAGAATCTCGGTAGGCAAGGTCGTAGGCCCTGAAGTATGCAATGAATTTTGCATGGGCGAGGGACGATTAGGTTCCGAGTCGGTCGGTGTTAGAGAGCGCGTCGATCAGAGAGATCGGGAAGGATAATTGAAAACGTCTGGATCGGTTCGAGGAGGCTCAATTGCGGAGGTTCAAGGCTATCGGACAGCACGAATATTGTAAGCAGAAAACTGAAAATCGACAACAGCAGTGAGTTATGCGATCCCAAACGAAAGGAACGATTTTACCACTTCCTCGGAGGACAAGGCGCCCCTGGCGCTGTGGGCCCAGAACCTGACGATAAAGCATTGACAAGCAGGCACAAATATATATAGGTGATGTTACTTCCCCCTTCTGATGCGTTGTTAGAAATTGTTTACTTGATTTATATACAGTTTACTATCTGACTTCGTGCTGATTCTCTTTTCTACGAAATGAGACTTTTTCGAGAGGGATTTCTTGTGGCGTTCCACAGAGCCGGGCCGGGGTCGCCTCTCCTAGCGACCCGCGTTGTTGCTTGAATAGTTCGTGCGGCTCGGTGGGATCATCTGACCATCTTGCATGGACATGGCTTGCATATTCTTCAACGTATGTACCTTTTGTCCTTCAGCTTTCTTGTCTTGCAACACATGGCGTCTTTGAGCCACCTTACTGCGTGTTTTCTTGTCCTTTTCTTTCTTGGTCAGTAATTCTGCGTTGGGGCTTCATTCCCAACTAACTCATCGGCAATAGTATCTCCAGCCTATGGCCTAATCAACCCGATCCTACCTGGCTGGAATCCTGACCCAAGCATCGTCTGCGTTGGCTCTGATTATTTTATTGCAACCTCCACGTTCGAGTATTATCCTGGACATCCCATATATCACAGCAAAGACTTAGTTTCTTGGACGCTTATTGGTCATGCACTGACTCGGCCCTCGCAACTAAGCTTGTTCGGTACTCCTTCAGACGCGGGCAAGTCAATTCACCGAATTCGAG
Organism: Termitomyces sp. T32_za158; assembly: GCA_018857265.1. NCBI lineage: Eukaryota > Fungi > Basidiomycota > Agaricomycetes > Agaricales > Lyophyllaceae > Termitomyces > Termitomyces sp. T32_za158. The sequence goes on along the minus strand of JABAJZ010000261.1, from coordinate 2,542 downwards.
TCAGTTTCTGATTAATTCGAGGTATACAGGTGTATGGGCTCCTGGCCTCAGATATCACGATGGAACGTTCTACTTGACATCGACCACGAGATATGTTTATACTTGTACGCCCCTTACCTCATCACATCGGGGTTCTGTTGACACTTTCTAAAGCCGAGTTTCGTCTATTTCCGCGCTCTTTCTATGTAAAAACGAAGGATATATTCTCAGGCATCTGGAGTGATCCCGTCTATTTTGGTGGGTTTCCTGTTTATTACTGAGGCACCTGTACATGAACACGTCGATCAGACGCATTGGGCTACGATGCAGACCTCTTTTGGGACACTAATGGTGATGTCAGTCCTTCGTGTCCTCACGCTCTACTGATCTCAATCTACCAACCAGGTATTTTTGACGTGGAGCGGCATCAACAATGCGATCGACAAGATTTACGGTCTGTCTACCTATAGCTCGCTTTCTTCCGTGTGACGATTCTCTAGGTATATGGCAGAATAAGATTGACCTTGGGACCGGTAATTCTCTTACGCCAGCCCGGATGATTTTTGCAGGAACATTGCCCGACGATGCGTCAGCTCGGCCAGAAGGTCCACATGTGTATCACATCAACGAAACATACTATCTCTTGATTGCCGAAGGTGAATACATAGCGCTTTTACATACGATTTCCGTTGTTTAAATCAATGGAAATATTAGGTGGCACAGATGTCCACCATCGGTCTACCATCCAACGCGGACCATCACCATCCGGGCCCTGGGAAAACAATCCTAAGAACCCTATTTTGTTTAACGGAGCAGATCTTACCAATGCCGTCCAAGATACCGGCCATGCTGACATCGTACAAGGTACAGATGGGAGATGGTGGGGCGTTGCCTTAGGTGTGCGTCCGCAGGGTTTGAATTTCAGCCACATTCAATTAGGTATGGGCGACTCGGTTTGTAAATCGCGCGTGACGAGTTCTTTGTGAAGGTCGCGAAACATTCTTATTCCCCGTTACCTGGGAAGACGGATGGCCCGTCTTTAATAATGATCTACCTTTAACAGAGCACATCCCTGACGTCCTGATCGACGTCTCTGCTCCGGCCCCATACACCAACGATTTCACATCAGACACCCTCGACAATTCGTTCTACTTTGTACGCAGTCCGTACAAGGCTTTCCATTCCCTCGCCGCCCGACACGGCTACCTCCGTCTGTTCGCTAATTCATACGCCCCAGGCGACCGTGACAGTGCCGCGTTGCTGCTACGCAAACAGACAGCATATACCGAGATGTTTGAGACGCATTTGGATGGCTTCAAGCCGACGAGCAACCTGACTGAGGCGGGCGTGAGCGTGTATTATGGTGACTCGCTGCACAACGAGATCGGTGTGGCGGGTGGCGATGATGGGAGGTATATAGTGCTGCGGACAATTGTATTGAATCAGCAGGTTGGCCCGTGGGCGTTGACGACTGCGAATGCCACGGTCATAACGGTCCGTCCTCGTACTATGTTCAAGCGCTTCCATTGCATCCACACCATCTTCGTAGGTCCGACGATACAAGCTCACCACAACCGACGCAAACGTGCGGTTCAGAGTCCTGGCCGGGCCCGCCTCGTATAGGCTAGGTTATGCGGAAGGTGACGATGCCGAGTTCATCTTCCCTGCTACAATAGACAGTTCTGCGCTCTCCGTCGCCCCTGCTGGGTACGTATATGCACCAACGTTGGTCTTCGTGCACTGATCCTTGCGCAGAGGATTCTTCTTTAAAGGTGCCTCATTTGGGGTTTACAACACGGGCAACGGCAAGCCCAGTCTCGTCTCTGCTGACTTTAAATACTGGCAGCAAATTCCATTTCGTGCTAGTTCCTGCGCGACTTAATATTCATCTATAGGTGTATGGCTATTCGCCGATTTTGCTATCTTCGAATTACATTCAGATTTTTATACCAGTCAATTTCTATCACTCCGATTTCTCTACGATCATTCTTTATGTACTATGTCCTTTGATGGGTGTAAGGTAGGACTTTAGTCCTTCCCTGGGGTCGTCCACACGTCGAGAATCGAAACCCCCGTCGTGTGGACAGGACAGAGTACAATGAAATTGGTCGATAAGTATACCAGGTGAGGGTGGGTGGGAGAAAGAAGATAACGCGTAAACTATAAGGACTACGCGTCTCTTGGATGACGGTTCAAGATTAACCGTCAGAAGTCACGCTCTGTCACGCATCGAAATATATCCCTCGTTCATCAGTGTCTTCTTCCGAAGGCGCCCATTTCGTGCTAGTTCCTGCGCGACTTAATATTCATCTATAGGTGTATGGCTATTCGCCGATTTTGCTATCTTCGAATTACATTCAGATTTTTATACCAGTCAATTTCTATCACTCCGATTTCTCTACGATCATTCTTTATGTACTATGTCCTTTGATGGGTGTAAGGTAGGACTTTAGTCCTTCCCTGGGGTCGTCCACACGTCGAGAATTGAAACCCCCACGAGGAAGCCGACGGCGAGGCGAAGAACGAGAGGACCCCAACACCCATCCCAAAGGCTAACGATCTA
>JABAJZ010000260.1:0-13751 GCA_018857265.1 Termitomyces sp. T32_za158 | reverse complement strand
GACGAGACGGGGGAAGGTTGCCAAATCGAAAGAGACGGACACTGAGACAGGTCGATTGTGGAGTGCGTTGACGGAAGTCCTACGTTTCTGGAAGCGTTACAGGGGGAGATTGTCGCGTCTCGGCAGTTTCCGAAAAAAAAAAACCGGTTGCTGCCAAACGCTCAACCCACCAAAACCCACTACTAAAGTAGCGGGAAAATCCGAGTTGCTGCCAATCCATCCACCCACCAAAACCCACTACTAAAGTAGCGGGAATTTGGGCATTTTTGCGACACTTCAACTCTTTGTCAACACGTCTTTGCAACCATGTAATACTCAAACATTGCCGATGTTGGACTCAAATCATGATCATGATTAATGAATGATGATACACCTATAATCCCGTAAGGCGGTCGAAGACCGCAGAGCCCGCTACTTTTAGACAAGTACCACGACACCAATCAGATGATATTCACCCCAGCAATAATTTTAATCCTCCCCCAATATCAAATGATATTCAATCTAGCGACAATCCCTCTCCCAATGCGGGACGCAAATCTGACCCGTTTGTTTCGTCCATCATGCCGTGTAACAACATATGGATACCCAGTCCATCACCCACACGTAGCCTGGTATCTGGACAGGCAGGGTCTTCAGCGCATACGTGCTGATCGTATCCCGGCAAATGACCAGTGCAGCTACCGGATCCAGAGAGCGCCAAACAGAGGCGATCGCGCGCGGACGCACAGTGTTGAGCATTAGAACAGAGACCTCCAGGGACCCACGCGAACAACCATACCCAGGTGAAGCAACGCTGAGCGTTGCAAAGCCAATGTTTACCGACGCAAATGCGCACCACATCGACGGGGTCAAGGCGGGAAACGGTGCCATCGGGCCGAGTAACTCCGGAATTGATATCACGCTACGCACATAAAGTGATAAATTGGTCTACTGAAAGGCGAATGACCAGACCGCGGTGTATCGCATGCAAATGCGAAGGAGAATACAGGGGACAGAGGACTGTAAACCGAACAACTTGCATGTATTGAGCAGATCGAATTCGGACCCGGGTCCATTTTGCAAAGCGAAAAGTGTGGAAGCGTAAGCTTCATCGAAGGCCGAGAGAGTAGAAGGGTAAGCTGTACGAACACGATGGACCAGATGTGAATATATCGTAGAGATGCCGAACTGATCACTGTGATGGAGGAGGGAATCAACGACATCTACGGAAAGGGGGTTGGGACCATACAATGTTCTAGAGGAAGTCGAGCGCTTTCCCATTTATGTTATAGAAACGGACACACGGTTCCAACCCATACATGACAGAGAACAGCAAGGAGAAATCAACCGGATCTTCTTCGCTGAGAACCAGTGTGAACTTCCCGTCCGAACGATGTGGGCAGTTGTGCCAGATCTTGGCGAAGTGAGCCGACTGACGAGCAAAGACGGACGCATGTAGCTGGAACAATAAAGCGCCAACTCGAACGGTGAGATTACCGTCAGAGAAAGAGATAGGGTCAACGTCATAACAAACGGGATCACTGTCAAGACGGACGGGGGAAATGGGTATCGGGAAAAGAGACATAGTGGGATCGAAAAGGGTGACATTGTTGATATAGATATACACGCGTGGACATCCTGCAGCTGCTAGCCTCCTCTCTGTGTCTCGGAAGAGCGAATGATACGGACAGGAACATGAAAGATGACCACTGAAACGGGAAGCCCCCTTTTGTGGTGGAAAAGGAGACTGCACAGACAGAAATAAGGAGGTCTCGGCAATGTCCGGAAAAAAAAAACCATTTGCTGCAAATCGACCGCTCTACAAGAACCCACTACTAAAGTAGCGGGAACATCTACAAAGTCTTGGCAAGTTTGTCAAGGCCAAAAATATTGTTGAGTACTGCAAGCACCTCAATATACTCGAACAGATGAAATGGACCAAGACAATATCTCTTGCAACAGCGCGTCGGTGGATGGCAAAGATGGATTATCAATGGAAAAGAAATCATCGGGGTCAGTACATTGATGGTCACGAACATCAGGATGTTGTGGATTATTGTCAGCAAGTTTTCCTGTCTGCAATGCAAAAATATGAGGCAAAGTCACGACGCTGGTCTGTGAAACATGGTTGGAACATTCCTCCATCTGTTAACTGTGCAATTGTTATATGGTTTCATGATGAAACAACATTTTATGCACATGACCATTGAAAATCTGGTTGGTATCACAAATCAGCCACTCCGGGGGGCTCCTTCGTTCCGTACCACCACCATGGACAGAGTTTGAAATCCGCATAACCACGGAACCATCCCAAGACCACACCTGAGCGGAATAACACCCCGCTATGAAGGAGTGCAGGATGGCAAACCTATCAGTGACCATAAAGGAGAAAACAACCCCCCCCCAATAAAACAGACAGTAGCATATGGAAGGTCAAAAATACATGAGGTCGGAAAAAACCGGAAGAGTATATTAAGAGAACGAGACATGACAAAATCAATAAATAGATAAATAATAAGCCCACACACAAAGAAAAGAAACCAAAAAGACAAACATAGAACCCCATGAAACAGGAAAAGCTGGACAATACGAAACTCCAATAAGATAGACGACAGGAAAGCGATCCAGAGAGGAAGAAAGAAAAGAACGGATCAATTACTAGAAACCGAGAAACAACAAACCAAGACCAGATCACAGGAACACAGAATGATACAACTGAAACACCAAAGTAAATCACAAACCAAAACCAGCGCAAAACGCCACAAAACATAAGTCAAACCGAAGACTGAAACATAGAGAAAATGGAAGAAAGCAGACAAAGAAACAAAACCGGGAACAGGAAGCTAGAACAACGGACCGCCACCCCGATAAAGATAAACAAAACTGAAAAGAAAATGAACAAATGACGGTGACTGGTGAGACAAAAAACAACGCAAGTTAACCAAACCTCGGAAATAATTCAAACAGATGATCAAAAACGGAACGAGATATCAAATATCAAAGAGAAAAAAGGAGAACATAACGAGACCCAAAGCCCGATGCCGAAACAACACAAACCATTGAACGCCACAATGGGGATCGACAAAAAATGGAAGAGAACACAGCACATGCAGTAAGAATGAGCTGAGGGAGAGGCGAAGATAAAAAGGAGGAAAGCTGAGCATGAAACCGAACCCCCCACACCCAGATCACAGCGATGGAGTCTGCATCTCTAAAACGGAGGGCGAGGAGAGAAGCAACGAGGACACCCAACGCAAGGGACACGGGCACACCATCAAAAAACAATACAGAGGTAAACGCGAACGAGAACAGACCAGCAACGGAAAACGAAGATACGACCGATGATACATCGACCCCGACTATACGAACGGAGAGCGAGGTAACCCAAACTCGATCTGAAACACCGAGCAACTACGTCTTAAAGACCCCACCGAGTGGGAGGAATCCCTGAAAACGACACAATGGACGAAGACGAAGGAGAAAGGTGGGACAAAATATACGGCAACGAAGAGGCGATAACTGAGGAAGAAGAGAGATTGACAACCCCAGGAATTAACAATGGAATGGTAAATACTAGAAACTATGCGACTATACTCCGCTAATAAATGAAACAGGGGACAAACAAAAGGATAGTGTCAGGATATAAAATACCAAGAATGCTACCACAAGAAAAGGTGAGAGAGAAAACCAGCAAATAACAGAAACTAACGATCGAAAAGGAGAGTGCAAAAACCCAAAAAACGAACAACAAGAAGGAAGACACATCCTCCGCACCAGAAATGAATCAAAACCAACCAGTACCGTACACAGTACTAGGACCCGACGCGCTTACACCAGTACCGACAGGAGGATTCCCCACAGTCCACAGATGGACAAACCTTAATGTGTTCACGGGCGTAGACTCTGAAATAGTAAAGGAATGGAAGTCGGATGGAGTGTATAAATGCTTCATATATCCGTTCGACGCAGGGCTTGAAGCAGATAGGTCCGCAATGGCGGGAAAACTCCAATTAACAATAATCAGACTATTTGGAGCAAGAGATGTCCAGGTAGGAGAACCCCTAGGAATCCAGAACGGAGCGCAACGACCACCATGGCTTTATATAGCGGCTACCCCGCTTGAAGTTGCCCAAACCTTGGTGCACCGTGGGACATGGTCACTCCTGGAAGTAACATTCATAGCTATCCCATTCGCCCCTGCGATCTCATCCTACGTATTCACTATCGCTAACTTCCGGTTGGCAGCGAATGAAGAAGGGAGACATAAGGTAACTAACCTAGTCCGGAAGACGATGAAAGAGAGCCAAAGATTACTGGAGTTTATAACAAAACACACCCCTGTTGACGAAGACAACTTTGAGGCGATCACACCGGAAGAAGTTCTGCTTCACCATGCTGACCAAGCCACAGCCACAGCACTGGTTATTGCTCGCCCCAAGAACTCAGGCGAAGAAGTATTATGGAACATTCATGTCCCAATGGTTTCCCAGGACATAACAATCCACAGCGAATGGGTGGCCATTATCAAAGGGTTAAGGTACTACATACCTTATATGTCAGTAGGAACCACCCGTTCCTTCAAATGCGCAAGGTGCAAGGGTATAGACCACCCAGCAGGCCTATGCCCGTTCCCTAAAATCCCAGGATGGCATGGACCGAAAAGCGAACTACCACAACAACTAAGCGAGGAGATAAGAATGGGAGCAATGAGCAGCAGGGGAGTGGTGGTCAGAGGAAGAGGCAGGGGAAGATTTATGTAAAATTGGTAGCGACGAAAAAGAAACAATATGTCCCATGACAAAAGACACAATCTACCACCAAAATTTTCGGAGTCCAGACCGATAAAAACCTTAAGAAACTGAGACTTAAGGGGTGGGAGGATAGTATAATCCCAGTGAATACTACCTGAAGCACCGAAGGCCCAAATCTACTGCCCGAACAGGAAAGCCAAAGGTGTGGGAGATCCCCCATGAGAAGGGGCGATGATAAGGCCGAGACCTTCATCAACAGACGCCGACCTATTCAGGTCACCCGAGGCGTGTCAAAAGACAAAGTCATTTGAAGCTCTAAGCTCGACCTGGAATAAAAGCAAGGAGCAAAGAATTGACAGCGTGGCCGTGAAAAGTAGGAGTAACAAGGTGGTTACATACCTACGGGCCGGATAGCCCACCAGTACCCCCATCAATAATCGTAAACGGAGGCCTCATTTAGCGATTGCCACACACACAGAAACCAACGTAGGATGCAGGATGGCCAGCCACGGAGCCAGCATCCCTGGGGTAGGGAGGGGCACTAGCAATGAAGGGCCGGACATCCGAAGAAGACCCTACCCAAACACCTCGAACCGAGCCCCTTCGACGGGTATAGATAGAGAACAAAGGAACGAGCGATTAGTAACCGAAGAGGAATACAGCGAAGAAGGGTCTCGAAGGAGGATACTACCACCATGTAGAAGCCCTGACTTTGGGCAAGAAAACAGAGAGGAAGGAAACGACAACGAAATGGGAAGCCAAGAGGAGGATGACACGGATCAGGAAGAAACAGAACCACAAAGAGTGCGTACAAGAATAAGACCAGAGGAAAGAAGGGGAAGAACACGCAAAAACACAAGAGCGAACATAAAAATAGGCTCACTGAACATACAGGGAAGGGGAGCCATATCCATCTATGATGGAAGACATAAATGGAACAAGATAAACAGGCTTATGGCGACACACAAATTAGGCATACTGGCTATACAAGAAGCCCACCTTAATGAGACACAAACACAAGAACTGAATGAAGCTCTGAAAAACGTAGCGGTATACAGCTCAATAGACCCGGAGCACACAAATGCAAAAGGAGTAGCTTTTGCAATAAACAAGAGTATTACAAACTGGAAAGAAATAACAACAGAAGAGATAATAAAAGGCAGAGCGCTACTACTTAGTATCCCATGGCACGCAAACCAAATACTACACATACTGAACGTATATGCACCAAATAAACAAAAAGAGAACGGAGCGTTCTGGAAAAACCTAAGAAGCAGATGGAGTAACGACAATCCACAACATCCTTATCCAGACATAATCCTAGGAGATTTCAATGTAGTTGAAGAAGCTATGGATAGATTGCCAAGTCACCGAGATAGGGAGATTACAACAAAACCCCTGAACAGGTTGATGACTGAATTCATGCTAACGGATGGATGGAGAGAAAGACACCCCGACACGAAGGAATACACCCTGACTCAAAAGTCCACAGGGGCAGAATCAAGAATAGACAGAATCTACGTGACACGAAGCATAGCAGAAAACACTAGCGACTGGGGAATAACCGAAACGGCAATACCCACGGACCACAAAATGACCACGATTAGAATAGAAAACTACGAAGACCCCTTTATAGGGAAGGGCAGATGGCCCTGGCCCCTGTACCTCTTGAGCGATAGGAAATTGATACGAGAAATAGAGGAACTGGCCCTGGAAACACAAAAAAGTATGGAGGAAATACGCGAAGCTAGAAGAAGGGAAAGACAACCAGACGAGAACCAGCTGAGTATACAAGCACTCTGGCACGAACTGAAGAGAGAAATGGTAAAAAAAGCGATGCTAAGAACAAAAACATGGATAGCACCAATCAATGCCAGAATCAAGGAACTGAAGCACTCAATAAAACTGACGTTGAACGATACCTCAATGCTGGAAGAGGAAAGGAAAATGACAGCGGGAATCCTGGGAGAAGAATTAAAACAGAAATTAGAGCAAAAACACAAAAGTGGTATCAACGCAACCAGGGCAAATATACACGAACATGCAGAAACGATATGTAAGCAATGGTCAAACCAGAATAAAGATAACAAACCAAGAGACATAATAAAGAGACTAAGATTACCCCACGAAGAAAACAACCAAGGAACAAGCAATGCATCCTATGCAACAAAAACAAAAGACATGGCGGAGTGGGCGAGAAAATACCATGAAAACATACAGGAAGAAGACATCACCAAAGACAAAGACCAACGAGAAAAAGACATAGATGAAGTACTAAAAAGGGTTAACGCAAAAATATCGGGTAGCCAAAAAGCAAACCTGGCAAATAAGCTAATAACGGGGGAGATACTAGAAGCCGTAGCAGCACAGAAAAATGGCAAAGCATCCGGTCCCGATAGTATACCAGTAGAACTATACAAAGCCCTCCTAGCAAGAAGTACAGAACGACAAAAGGCAAAAAAAGACGGCTTTGATATGGCAAAAACACTAAAAATGTTATTCAAAGACATAGAGGAAAATGAAGTAGATCCGCTAACAGAGTTTGCAAAGGGCTAGATGTGCCCACTGTATAAGAAAAATGACAAAGCAGAAATCGCTAACTATAGGCCGATAACAGTGTTAAATTTGGACTATAAAATCTTCACGAGAGCCCTACAGAATAAACTGGCGAAAGCAATTCCCGAAATTGTACACGAAAACCAAGCGGGATTCATAAAGGGTAGGAGTATCTACAACCAAGTAAAGACAGTAAAATTGATGATAGACCTGGCAGAAGAGGCAGAGATCGAAGGGGCCATAGTAGCACTGGATCAAGAAAAAGCATACGATAAGATAGCGCACGACTACCTGTGGAAGGTACTAGAGAAATACAACCTACCAAGATGCTTTGTGCGCACGATAAAAGCACTATACAGAGAGGCTGAGACAATAATCATGATTAACGGCGTTGCAAGTGAACCATTTAGAATAGTAAGAGGAGTGAGACAAGGAGACCCGCTATCCTGTCTGCTATTCAATATCGCAATAGAACCCCTAGCAATGATGCTAAGGGAATCAGACATACGAGGCTTTAAAATTGAGGGAATGAGAGAAAAACTAGTTACGCTACTATTCGCAGACGATACTACGGGTTTTTTATCAAAAGAAGATGGGTTTGATGAACTAAAAGAGGTCCTAGACACATGGTGCAAAGCAGCAGGAGCGAGATTTAATATAGGGAAGACAGAAATCATACCGATAGGACCAAAAACGTACCGGAAAAGGATGAGGGACAAGAGAAGAATCCACCCAGAAGACGTGGGGAACGAAATCCCTGAAAACATAAAGATCGCAAAAGAAGGCGAACTGGTCAGGATCCTGGAATGCTGGGTCGGCAACGAAATCGACCAAGGAAACCCGTGGGGCCCAACGCTAGCCAAAGTGGAAAAGATGCTGAAACAATGGAACAAATCAAACCCATCAATGAAGGGACGTAGACACATCATAAACATGTTTGTAGGAGGCATGACATTCTATCTCACAAAGGTACAAGGAATGCCTAAAGACATCGAAAAGAGGGTACAGATATTAATAAAGAACTATATGTGGGAGGGGACAGCCCCCATGGTGAACATGGCTACACTATGTAAACCGATAGTAAACGGAGGAAGAGGACTCCTAGATATCAGAAGCCGCAATGAAGCCATACATCTATCCTGGCTAAAGGAATATGCTAGACATGGAGAGAAGAGACCAACATGGGCCTACATCGCAGACGAGCTAATGCGACGAAACGCAAGGGCAAATGAAAAAATAGAAGGGGCGCTTGACGGAGTAAACCCAACGCTACAAACTTGGAAAACAAAAATGAAAGGATCCACCCTCCCAAACGACCTAAGACAGATGTTAAAAGCAGGAGACAGAAATGGCGTAAGACTATGGGGACACAACCTTACGGATAAGGCAAAAATGGAAATGCCAATATGGCACCACCCGGGTATCTCAGAAGGCAAGAAAGAAGACGACAACACAACACGAAGCAAACACCTCAGGAAAATACACAAAGTGTCAATGGTCGGAGAAGCTTGCGCCATGCTAACAAGGCTAGGAGACAGAAACCACATACAAAACAACTTCTGCCGATGCGAGAGCTGCCAAAAAGATGCGGAGGCAGGTTGCGAGACACCCGGAACCTGCACAATGACAATGGGTTGGCGAATAATGAAACTCAAAATGGGCTGGAGACCCGGGGCTGAACAAGAAACCGTAGAAAGCAACCTATACCCAAACAACCAAAGCATTGTAATATATAAAAGGCAGAGTCGAATAAAGGACTTAGGAGACGCAGTTAGAATCTTCATGGAAGAAGAAGCTGAAGACCTACCAGCCAGACCTAATAAGGAAAACCAAAATGCCCCCCATAACAAAACCATAGTATACACGGACGGGTCATGCACAAAGAATGGACATGAAGACGCGGAGGCGGGTAGCGGCATATGGTTCGGACCCAACGACCAAAGAAACAGCAGTGCCAAAGTCCCCGGGATAGCACAATCAAACCAAACTGGAGAGGTTTACGCGATTCAGCATGCAACGGAAATGACAAACAACGGTATACTACACATACAAAGTGATTTGAAATATGCAATTGAGGGTTTAACAAAACACCTACAAAAATGGGACGACAGGGGCTGGCTAGAAGTGAAAAACGGAACGAGGATGAGGAAGGCTAGGGAGGGGATAGAAGCTAGAATAGGACCAACATGGTTTGAGTGGATCAAAGGCCATAATGGAGAAGAAGGGAACGAAAGGGCCGATGACCTAGCGAAGGTAGGAACAATGATCCCAAGGCACGCCCAACCAGATGATGCATACGGAGCAGGTAGGTGGCCATATGGTGCGAAACTATCAAAAATGACGCAATCACTCCTCTACAAAGGAATACAAATAAGGAAACTGGAAGGCCAGGCGGGAAGGAAGAAAACGATAGAAAACATAAACGAAACAAGAGCCGCAATCGAGACGAAAATGGGAGTCAAGGTAACAGAGGAAAGAATATGGCAATCAATCCACCAAAAAGACTTCACGAGAACGGTACGGGAATTCCTGTGGAAGTGTATGCACGGCGTATATAAGGTGGGAAACTACTGGAAAAATATACCAGGCTATGAAGAAAGGGCAACATGTGCGACGTGTGGAGTAGAAGACTCCATGAGACACATACTCCTGGAATGCACCGACGTAGGACAGGAGGAAGTCTGGAAAGCAGTGGAAAATTGGTGGTTAACAAGGTATAAAACGTGGGAGAAGCCAAGCATGGGCGAAATAATGGGGTGTGGAGCCATACGGGGGAAGAACCAGAACAGCAACGAGAACAATAGCAAATCACGGCTGTACAAAATTCTGATAACAGAAGCAGCAACTACCATATGGGCAATAAGATGCACGAGAGTGATAAACGAAGGGGCTGGAAGCGACAACGGATGGTCAGAAGAGAGAGTAATAGACAACCTGAAGAGGAGGGTGAATACAAGGTTAAACCTCGACCGAATAATGGCAACAAGAGGAGACAGGAAAAAGAATAGAGTAAGCAAAAAACAAGTAAAGGAAACGTGGATGAACCTGCTGGAAGACAAAGGTGACTTGCCAGACAACTGGTCGTGGCGAGCTGAGGTTTTAGTGGGTATACGTGACCCGAAAACCCCGCGGGCAGAACATCTCCCTGACGGATAAACACGGAGTCCCACACTACTCCATACCAGGAGTGTGCAAAAAGCATTTCCTCAGGGTGGACACCAGAAGTGGAATCATAGATTCTATGATCCAGCGGGCATAAAGGGCTAACCCCGAAAGGGCCAAGTTGTTAGTTGCTAAAGGCTACCGGTCACGGTAACGCTCCTCCAAAAAAAAAAAAAAAAAACGAATCAGCCACTCCAGTGCTGTCCAAAAAAGGCAAAGGCTTATCCTTGATGGTTGCTGATTTTGTCTCAGCAGACTATTCACCTGATGGCAAAGAGTCAGCACGTGTACTCTTTCATGCAGGTACATGTCAAGAAGGTTACTTCACAAGTGAAGATACCTTGGAACAAGCAGAAAAAGCTATTGTCATTGTCCATGCACACTACACAGATGTTGACCATATCTCATCTATGACAATGCAACAACACATGTGAAACGTGCTGACAATGCTCTCAGCACCTCTCGAATGCCTAAAAACCCCTCAAAGTCTCCTGATAAACTCAATGTGATAGAGCCCAATGGCAGGCTACATCATGGAGAAGATGGAAAGTATCTGAAGAAAAAGATTCCCATGCAAAATGGGCAATTCAAAGATGGGACAGAACAGCAGTTTTATTTCCCTGATAGCTATCAATATGCAGGTCTATTTAAAGGAATGGCTCAGATACTCACTGAGTGTGGATACAGCATGTCCAACAAGCTAGTGCAGTGTGGAAAAATGTTTTTAAGTTGTCCTGAAGGCACCAAAGATTGTTGTTGTTGCAGGATGCTGTACAGTGAGCCTGATTTTGTTGCTGAAAAGCCAATGCTTCAGAGTTTGTGCAAGAGTCATGGGATTCCTCATGCATGCCAGCCTCAATCACACCACTCAGCTCTGCAATATCAAGCCCTAGTCCACTAAAAACATCTAATTCACCAAGCATCTTCACAGAATGTGGTGCCATACATATGACAAATTGTATTGTCTTTGCATTTACAATAACAATAAGTTCTTTGTTTGCCTTCTTGCATGTTTACAGTGTGTAGGCTGATTCTTGAAGCAGATCTGCATTTGGGCAACTGTAAAGGTCAATCATAACCAATGTTTATATTTTTTGATCAATTTCTAGCTGGAAGTAAAACTGAACTTCTTCAAATTTCAGATTTTCAACATAAAATAGCCAATACGTATATCAACAAGTATACTTGTTTTTTTTTTTTTTGAAATAGACTTGCTTTCACATTCTTTGCCATGCACAATTTTGATAGAGGTTTTTGAAGTTCCTTCCACAGTGAACATGCAACTTGGCTATTTAGAACATGTAATCAAGTCCACAAAATCAGTTTGAAATCCTGTGAGATATTTTCTTGACCATGGTTTTCCAGATATAGCTGCAAAGCTTTGCTTTCAGAATTAGTGATGGCATGGAGGCATGAATTTGCTGTACAAAGGAAGACATAACCTACAACCAAGATTTATCTCTTCACAAGAAATTGATCTTTCTTTTTGCTTATCTCTGTCAAGTGCTAGAACTATTGCTTTGAGGCAATTGATCTCTGCTTGCTGAATTGAACAGCATGAAAGGTGCTTGTAAAGATTTGAGCATTGCTTGAGTTTCTCAGTGAGGTTGCCAATTGTTTGCTTCATTGTCCACAGTGTATGTGATGCCTAGTCCAACTTGTATAGCTTCACTTGCCAAATGTGATAATCCAAATATTGATTGCTGTGCTATATATATGAAATTTTTGTGCTGCTAGACATACATTGTTTCAAACTCAGCAATGAATTGAACGAGATGTCAGTAAGAAACTTGGATATGTTTGCAAGTGATAGCTTTCTAATAAACGATGCAGATGCTTGACACCAGTTTACAATAAGAGTAACTATATATATCAGCAGGAAGGACAGAGTAAAGGAGATCAGAGCCAAGTCCAAAAAGGTATAGTAAGAATTCCCATGCTTTGTACCCGCTATTGATCTTCTTAGCAGGGTTTGATGGTGGCCAATCAAATGAACCAGAGAGGTAAGGTGTACATTGTGCTACATCATGTCCATGAGCCTGCCATCTCTTACCTTCTAGAATAGCCCAGTACTAAGTGTCATGTGAGTCTGTTCCAGCACATTTGAATTTTCCATGCTATAATATAATGAGTAGATCAGCAAGATCAAAAATTACATGCATTATATCATCAGAAAACATTTGAGGAATTCCTAGATATGTTTCATTCAACAGACCAGAGAATATACTAGGCTTACAGATGCTAGTCTCACAATAGTTGTGTTCATACTCCTGCTTAGTGCAAGATGAGACAACAAGTGCAAGATTGGTGTTGTACCAATCAACATCAATGCCATAAACAATGTGAGCTGGAACATCATCATGATTACATCCATCAACATTGTAATTGTTAGGCTTTGATAGAAGTAAAGTGTAGTAGGAAGACTCAGGTTTTCTCTGCTCAACAAGTCCACACTATAAGCAATAGTCAATTTTGCCAGAATGACTAACAAGGCTATTTAAGTATACCATTCCAGGCCCATCAGCAGTTGCAAGAACAATGTAAAGCTTTGATTTATAGAAAGTGCAGGGACTAGCATTTCAAATGGGGAGACCTCCATAGTGATTGATAGCAGCAATTGGATGAAGCCCAATACAAAAATAGGATTGTGCATCTTTGATCTTGTTTTTTTTTTTTTTTTTTTTTTTTTGGTGGTTATCGCAGTAGGAGTACGGACAGTCCACAGAGTCAACCTCCGCATCCTTGGATATTTTCAGTATTACAGTATGCCTGTCTAGTTAGCCGTTCAAAGTTTGGATCCACCCCGCAGGAAATGCCCTTACGCACATAGTGTGGGACTCTGGTCACCTGATGATGAGCCTTGGTCTGTCTGCCGCGTCGTTTCCAGCCAATATTCAGCAATTAGGCAACACACACATACACGGAAGCACGCGACCATGAGGCGGCAAGTCACCTGCTGCACCATGTGACATCACGAGACTTAGCGCCCGCCCGACTACGCATCAACCGCCCCAGGCGCCCGAGGCGCATCGCAATTAAAATCAAAATGGTTAGTTTGTTCAGGGCTGATGGCCATTTTCCCTGTCAGCAGGAAGCTTCGACTTCGATGCCAATCAACGCCACATTTTTATATGTATAGAAGCTTGGTAAATTTTCTTGAAATCTTTTTCTTGCCGACTCGCAGGCGCCACGAGATCGCCGCGACTTCTCTAGTAGAAAATTTTATGAATGATTACTATACGGTTACCGACTCGGACTAGTATATAAACTGTAACTAGCTACCACTGAAGAACAACGAACTTC
>JABAJZ010000259.1:0-13772 GCA_018857265.1 Termitomyces sp. T32_za158 | reverse complement strand
AAGAACATTCCAATACCTCCAGGTCTTCGTGACAAAATCTGTAAAATGATTAAGCAGAAGATTGAGGCAGGAGTCTATGAACCATCCAATTCTTCATACAGATCCCAATGGTTCACAGTATTGAAGAAAGATGGAGAGAGTTTGAGGATTGTCCACAGTTTGGAGCCGCTCAACAAAGTGACTATTGCACACTCAGGTTTGCCACCAGCAACTGAGGAATTGGCCAGTCACTTTGCAGGCAGAGCTTGTGGAGGAATCTTTGACTTGTATGTTGGATATGATGAGCAATTGTTGGATGTGTGCTCAAGAGATTATACCACCTTCCAGACACCTTTTGGTGCCTTGAGATTGGTTACTCTTCCAATGGGCTGGACAAACTCAGTACCCATCTTCCATGATGACATTACCTTCATCTTGAAAGATGAGATCCCCCATGTCACTTGGCCATACATTGATGATGTGCCAATCAGGGGACCTGCCACTAGGTATGAGTTGCCAGATGGTAATTTTGAAGTTATACCAGATAATCCAGGCATTAGGTGATTTGTATGGGAGCATTTACAAAATGTAAATAGAGTACTCCAAAGAATCAAATATGCAGGAGGGACTTTCTCTGGGAAGAAGTCTGTGGTGTGTGCAGATGAGATTACAGTGGTTGGTCACCAATGTTCTTATGAAGGTCAAAAACCAGAAACCAAACGACTAGCTGTTGTTATGGGCTGGGGTGACTGTAGAACTGTAGGAGAGGTCAGGTCGTTCTTGGGGACTTGTGGCACCTTTAGATCTTTCATTAAAGATTATGCTAAAGTGGCCAGCCCCATTAACAAACTAACCCAAGCCAAAGAACCTTTTGTATGGGGGGAAGAACAAAAGGAGGCAATTGCCAAAATAAAAGAGCTGTTAGCAGAGAGTTCTCCTCTTAAACCTATTGACTATCACTCTTCAGGAGCAGTAATGTTGTCAGTTGACACCTCTTGGATGGCAGTAGGCTTTGGAATATTTCAAGAGGATCCAATAGATCCTAAAAAGCACACTTGTGCCAAGCTAGGATCTATTACTCTGAATGAGAGAGAGGCAAGATTCTCACAGCCAAAGCGAGAGCTATTTGGCTTAATGAGAGCCTTGCAGGCCAACAAATATTGGTTGGTTGGATGTAGGAAACTTATAGTGGAAACGGATGCCAAATACTTGAAGGGGATGCTAAGCAACCCAGAAGTAGGCCCCAATGCCACTATTATGAGATGGATTGAGGATGTTATACTCTACCACTTTACTTTGAGGCATGTGCCAGGGAAGACTTTCAGTGTGGACGGTCTTTCCAGGCACTCCAAGTATCCAGGAGATGAGGAGTATCCACCAGTTGATCCAGAGCTAATAGATGAACCAAAGTCTATGCTGTTTGAATATCCAGACAAGGACAACCAAGTGACAGATTGGGAGAAGTGGGAGCCCTTGCAGCTGGAAGAGTTTGCTGATGAGATTGATACAAGAGGTGGCTATCTACAACTAGTAGCCACTGAAATATTAGACTTTAGCAAAGAACTCAACCAGGCAAGAACTCAAGAGCAGGAAATGAGGACAGCAATTATGAGCCAGTCAACTGGAAGCAATATAGACCTAGTAGCTGTATTAGTGCTATCTAAACCATTGCTGCCAGAAGATTCTCAAGAGGAAAGAGTGGAGGATACTCAGACTTACTTGGACCACCGTAAAGGTAGTGAGGGTGAAGACTGGGACAATCTATTACCGCTTGTCAAAAGATGGTTGCAGGACCCAGGAATTGAGCCTAAAGACCTCAAAGGATGGGACATGGAAAAGTTCAAGAAGTTTGCCAGACAGTTCTTCTTTGATCCAAAAGGTAGACTGTACAGGCAAAACTTGGAAGAGTGACACAAGCTTGTTGTCAATATTGACAGAAGAATGTATATGCTCAAGGCAGCTCATGATGCTCTAGGGCACAGGGGAGCCTATGCAACCAAGATGCTAATATAAGAGTGGTTTTGGTGGCCAGGGATAGATGGTGATGTACAGTGGTACATTGGGACTTGCCACAACTGCCAAATTTGACAGAAGACAGTTGTCAACAGAGAACCAACTGTAACCTACACACCATCTATATTCCAGACAATCCACATTAATACCATGCATATGACACCAGCCTCCAATGGCTGTAAATACATAGTCCATGGTCAGTGTGCCTTGTCAACCTAGATGGAAGGCAGACCCTTGCAAAAAGAAAATCACAAAACCATTGGTCAATGGTTGTTTGAAGATGTTATTTGTCTCTGGGGCTGTATTTCAGAGATTATCACAGACAATGCTGGACAGTTCAAGCAAGTAACACATTGGCTAGAGAAAAAGTATGGCATTAGAGGTATTAGTATCTCAGCCTACAATTCCCCAGCAAATGGCCAAATTGAGGGACCACATTGGGATGTGCTACAGGCCTTATTCAAAGCCTGTGAAGACCAAACTAAATGGTTCTGGTTCTTCTATCATATAATGTGGAGTGATCACATAACCATTTAGCAAAAGTTTGGGTGCTCACTGTACTTTATAGTTATGGGTGCCCACCCAGTTATTCCACTAGATTTGGCAGAGGCCACCTGGTTAGTAGGACTACCAGATGGGCCTTTGACAACAGAAGAATTGATTAGATATCATGCTTGAGCGTTAGCCAAGCATTACCAACATATAGAAGAGATGAGAGAGCATGTCGGTAAAGACAAACTCCAATGGGCAGTGAAGTTTGCAGAGGAGCATAAAAACTCCATTAAAGACTACAACTTCAAACCATTGGATTTAGTCCTAGTCAAAAACATGATTACAAAAAGCTCATTTAGTGCAAAGATGATGCCACGCTTTCATGGTCCACTGGTAGTAATTGCTAAGACCAAAGGTGGTGGTTACATTGTTGCAGAACTGAATGGATCAGTCTGGCAGGCACGGGTAGCAGCGTTTAGAGTAGTACCCTACAAAGCTCATAAAAAGCTCACTCTACCCCAAGGGTTAGAGAAATGGGTAGACATCTCTCCAGAAAAGCTTAAAGAGCTGAGGGATGAACTACGTAAACCTATGGAAGCTACATTCAGAGATCTCTCATTTGAGTCAGTCTGGCTTTACAAGTCCACTGATTTGGAGCTAGACCCTCTCCTAAGCACCGACAAGACATGTTAAACCTAATTGGCATTTTCTAAAATAAAAACAAGAAAATCTTAAAGGCAAACAGATTGTTGGAGCAAATAGTATTAGTTTTAGATCTACAGAACAAAGTTTGTAGGGAAGATACTATGCTAGATGCATAAAGCAAAGACACCATTGGTGTTTACAGCATGGACACCACCTGTAACTCTATGGCATCCTCAGAATCTTCTGGGTGGGGATCTTGAAATTCACTATCAGAATCCTTGTCAGGGATCTAGGGACAATTGAGGATAAAAGAGACAAGTTGAAGCAAGAAGGAACTCACCTCAGTTGAAACTTGGAGCGCCTGAAGAAGAGAGCCAGTTTCCTCCACTGCGAATGGACCCAAGGCCTGAGTTAGGCACGCCAAGCATTCAGAAAGTAGATGGAAAGTTTGTAAGAAAATATCAAGGTGATATAACTGCTGTTGCACAGCAAGATTGACAGCCTTGCGGTGCTTCTCTAGATCATTGCGTGCTGCAGTGGCATCATCAGCAAGCTTGGCTGTGTCAAGAACACTGTCAACCTGGCTAAGTAGCGCTAGCATTGCGTTGCTACCAGGTTTGTGGATAGCTAGAATCAATGAGAAGTCTCGATGAGTTGTAACCAGAGGGAAATAAAATGAACACACCAGCTGCGGGATTGATTTTGATCTTCTTGGAGCAAGGTTTACTGGCAAACTCAGCTTGTAAGGAGGACAAAACTGCCAAAGTCAGCAGGTCCAGACGCTCGGAGAGAATGACAAAACAATGGGCTATGCTCACGTTAGCTTTCCGTTTGATGGGTTTGACAGGGGACAGATCTGCCATGTTGACGTCCTGCTCTACACGCTGATGGTATTGATGCTAGGAAGAGAAAAATAAGGCGTGATAATGTCAAACAAACAATGTAAGACTTACCTCCTCCAGTTTGTGTCTGTGCTGGACTTCATGACGGTCGGTCTTGATTTGAAACGCCTTGATGTCTGGGGCGTCATCACCAACATGACAATTGATGATGGGAAGAGTGGTGGAAAGAGCCTCAACCAGACTCTTTTGCTTGGAAATCCGTGTAAAATTGGCCTGGTTGGCAAACTGCTGAGAAGAAGGTATTAGAAAGTAAATAATGCAGTGAGAAAGTGGGACACACCAACTGCCTAGTGCCAAGGTATTGTGTGCAATTGCTGCCAGAGCCAGGGAAGGCTCAAGCAATCCCGCAAATACTAATCACGGCTGATGCAAAGAGCAGGTATCCAATAACAGCAATAATTGTGTTATTGGCATCGCGCTTAACGGAGCGTTTGAGGTTAGCAAAGGGGTTGGGTGGAGAGATGTGAGGCGGCAAAGTTGTAATGGCAACATAGGGATGAGCCTTAGGAAAAGGTTTGGCATGAGGAGCTGTAGAAGGCATGAGGAAAATAATGAGGAAAAATAAAAAGCACGCCTGCTTAAATAGTAGGAAGAACAAAACATAGAGCCTTGTAGAATAGAAATGGAAAATATTCATTCTATGAGTGATGGGAGTGAATAAGGCCTGGTGAAAAAGAAGGCTTCATGAAGCGGTTCCAGGGCAGACTGGGGACAGTCAGCAAATGGTGGCGAGGAGGTAATACGGAGTCTCAGACAAGATTAAACTGAGGATAAAACAAATATATTTTATTTGTGTCCTACATATCAATACATGGATAACTTGCTGAAAAATGTAAGCAAGCATACATGAAAAGATGAAAAGGCCAAAAACTGTAGGCAGGACTTACCTCAAACCATAAAAGAAACACATTTGCTGATGCCCAATGCAAAGCCAGCAGATTGCAAGAAGCAAGAAGCAAGGGAAGCGCCTAATTGGTATTAGCCGACTAGGTGGCAGTATTGCATTATGAGATCAATGACCAAATGATCTATTGATCAAGGATCATGGGCCGAGTTCTTTGATTGCAGATGCTGATCCAGGATCAAGACATCAAACCTTTGTCAGACATGCTCCTGCTCCTTCCAAACTCCAAATTCTACACGTGCTTTCCTCATCCTCAAAAGCTCACCCTACAACAACTTGCACAGATGGAACGGGGATCAAAGGTGTCAGGTTCTGCTGACCTTGGGGGCTTCTTCTGAAGCGGGGCCTTACAATGGCGGACGAGATGTAGCTAGATACACTCAACCTGGTGCAAGGAGACAAAGTCTGATGCAAAATTGAGGGGTCCGGAGTAGTCCAGGGCATGGGAAAGTGGTCCAGGATGGTCCGAGGTGTGAAGAAGCGGTCCAGGATAACTAGACGAGTCCTGGAATATGGCAGGGTGCCTTTAGGTAGAGTGACAAAGTTGGAGATGAGACAAAACAAAGTAAGACAAGGTTCAAACTGAAGCAGTAGAGTTGACAAGACAGATTCTGGAGGCAAGCTATAACAATTTGAAGATTCACAAGACGAGGCAAAGTAGGTTCAAGATTCACTGGTAATGGTTTTCAATATCAAGACTAAGGTACATGTGAGCTACCTATAGTCTTATATACTTCCAGCATATGTCTCAGGTACCTACAATATGGTTTGGAACTCTATAACAAGGTCCAAGACTCTATAAGTGGCAACAGAGCAGATGAACAAGTATGTACTGGACAGATCAACATTGGAAATGTAATTAGCTTTATGACATAATTGGCCTGTTGCTATAATTAGCCCATTGATGTAATAGGCATTGGCTGTGATGTGTGATGGCTGAGTAACAGCTAAGACAAGTGCCAGAGAGGGTAGGGTGTGTTGGAAGAGATGGGCAAGAAGTGTGAGGGTTCTGGGAAAGATCCAGGGATAGCCAGAATAGATCAGAGGGTCCAGAATAAGGAAGGAGTGATGCCAAGAGGTCTGGAGTTATGTCACAGGGTCCGGAGTTATGTCACAGGGCCCAGAGTTATGTCACAGGGTCCAGAATTTATGAGTGCAACTATGGGATGCTTGCAGGTCCTGAGTGTGAGACTTATAATGTAAAAAGGTCTGGAGTATATGGGTCATGACAGAAGGGAAGGAAACATGGGAATAATTAGAGCAGGAAAGAGGGAAGAAATGACAAAGAAGATTGGAACATTCAAAACTGCGGAACTAGGTGAGACCTGTGAACAAAGCATGGCTCACCATCTGCAACCATATAAAATATACACAACAGAATCACACCATAAGGATGCTGGTCCATGCATGAGGGAAATAGTATAAAAGGGAGGATTTGAGGGGATGTCAGGCAAGCAAGCTGATTGCCATGGCACAGTATCTCCTGTGAGCGGATTACTTAGGCCAAGGAGCTCTAGCTAGACTTCATTGGGTTTTTGATTAATACATCATTTTGAACCGCATTCTGAGTGACTTATAAAGTTGTTTGAAGTTAAATCAATAAAATCTATTAAAACTACACTTATTGAGTGCGCGTTGAGTGTAACTTGAGCCCTTGAAACTAGTGAAAGTTGTATTGCAATAACATAGTTTTGACTCAATTCTCATTGAGTTAACTTTATCTATTTGCTAATATTATATTTTGCATCAACATTTTTTGTTTTGCTGGGCTATTCATGTCAGTTGCCAATAGCGATTGCTATTCAGTAAATATTTGTTCTGAGGAAAGTGGCTAATGCCATTCTGGCAGCATATAAGTAGGCTTATAGTTTATGTCCGTCAATGGTTATGTCCACATAACAACATAACATGCACAGCCACTCCCACTTTGATAATTTATTCCCATTTCATTATGTATGAGCGCTTTTGTACTTTTGTACTCTGTACATACATACAAAACACTGCATTTTCCATCCAATAATCAAGCTTGTCTGATTGTATGCCTACACCAGACCCATCAAATAATGGTGGGACTTGTTCTGATGCTGGTAGAAAGCCCAAACCAATAGGATTTAGAGTAAATCATTAGATGTCAACTGGTCCTCATCTTGTCCTGGGCAACTGAAAAGCTGCTAGTGCATTTTTTGCAAAACGGACACACGGCAATGAACTCGTAACTGATTCTGTACCTGATCCTGAGTGTGTTCCTTCAGGTGTGTGACTGTGAAATAGATGTGTCTCAAAATCAACCTTTCACAGATCCTACTACACTCACTCTAGAAAAATATGCACAACTGAGAATGGAATGAAATTAAATGCAGGAACTTGAAAGGAATGAGGACCAAGACAACGCAGAAGTTGAGGAAAGTCTATTTGACAATGATCCTGATGATCTCCTGAAGGCAATGGAATGAAGCCAAGCAGGAGGTAAATGATGAAGATATGAGTCTGAGAGGAGTTCATGAAGAGTATTTACGAGGCATTGTTGAGAAGATGAAGGTAGAGATTAAAGTCTTAGGTCAGCCTAATTGCTATCAAATGGGCAGATTCTGGATTTATCCCCAAGATCCACTTTTTGCACTTAATGCAACAAAGCCTCGAGGCTATACCTCAATTGAGCTTTATCAACTTCCCATCTTTGTCTGGCTACCAGACTGTCTTCCTGATCATCTGGACTACTTTCAATGCAAAAAAATGCAAAGGAGAACATTGGCTTGTTCATAATGGTGTATCTGCTTCTTTCATGAAAATATATGCTTTTCAATATTTTTATTTGATGGACATCAGGATGGAATAACAAGCCAAATGCATGACATGTTCAAGATTTATATGGTGACTATTTTCTTTTGACAGCTCAATTTGTCTGCAACAAAAACACAGTCAATGATCCTCGATGTGGAGCATCATATTAAGGAACAGATTCTGATATTCTTGCTCAGCTTCCTGGCCACATTCAAGAATTATTTCCAGGTAATTCTGGCTCTCATTAGGATTTGTCAAAGCTCATTTACATTTAGCATATCTTACTGCATGTGGGGCAATTAATAAAAAGCTCATGGCTGTCATGCAAACACTTTTTACGAGCCAATTTGGACCTGAGCCTTTTGCATCACTTCTTGTTGAAATGTGACATCTACATCATGCTCATTACAAGTTGATTTATCTGGCAACTTGTACATCAATTGTGAATCCAAATCCTCCAGTTCTATTGTTGGATTTCAATGATAAAGATCGATATGCCGGAAGTCATCCATCATATAAATAGTGTAAAGCAATCTATATAAATTGGATGCGTGCACACTGTGTTTATCTTGATAGAGTAATGGCTTCTATTTCAGCAGGAGAAATTCTAAAAGGAGACTATATGTTCAAGGTATACCATGATGTTTTGATAGAATTGGTCAATATTTACTGATAAATGCATAGCTGATCAAAAATATGGGGCAAATTTCTGGAGAACGTTGATGAGCCTTGGTCTGTCTGCCATGTTGTTTCCAGCCAACATTCAGCAATTAGGCCACACACACATATACGGAAGCACACAACCACAAGGCAGCAAGTCACCTGCCGCACCATGTGACATTACGAGACTTAGCGCCCGACCGACTACGCATCAGCCGCCCAAGGCGCCCACGGCGCATCGCAATTAAAATCAAAATGGTTAGTTTGTGCAGGGCTGATGGTCATTTTCCCTGTCAGCAGGAAGCTTCGACTTCGATGCCAATCAACGCCACAGTTTTATATGTATAGAAGCTTGGTAAATTTTCTACGCCTTCACCACCCGCACCCGCACCCATCGCACCTGAACCAACCACCCCCGCGCCTAACCCCCTAGCAGACCGACCTGCCACTCACACAACAGCACCACCCCCAGCAACTGACACAGAGGCGGCCACCACCTGCGACGACTACCTGACACCCCACCTACCACCGACACAGTGACTCTACCCATACAGAACCTTAACAGGTTCTTGAGTACCAGGACCAGTCCAGCAGATGCAAAAAGGGAGATTACCCCGGGCGACATCAAGCTCACACACCACACTACTGACTCCTGGTAGAGATCTTCAAGACCCCTCTACAGGCTTATTGCAACCAGCTACCACCACCACCACCCTACTCCATCAAGAACTCTTTGAAGGCAACTTATTCCCCGCCCCACCCTCAGTACCGCCCACGCCACCGACATCTACTACACCACCACCACCTCTTCTGTCATCAACGAGCGCAGCGGCCTCCCAACAAACCAATTTACTACAGCACCAGCCGACCATGGAACAAGCAGCACCCCCCCGCATGCCTACAAGAGGCCACTTTTCAGCACCGAAGTGGGATGAGACAAAGCCGAGGGAACTAACACAGTATTTTAGAGAGTTAGAGTACTTATTACGCGACTGTAACATTACCGACCCTACGCAGATGAAGGAGTATGCTTCCCGCTATGTTTCTTATGATACCGCAGAGACTTGGACAGGTATCACTGAATTTAATACACAGATCCCTGGCGACCAGGAAGGTGCCGCTCCTCGGGCGGCAACCTACGAGGAGTGGAAGGTGGCAGTCATTCGCCTTTACCCTGGCGCTGAGGAATCAACTCGCTATACAGTCAATGACTTACACCAATTGGCCCAGGACACATTTGAGGATGGTATCTACACTATAGGCACATTATCCACTTACTACCAAGATTTCCAGAGAATCGCACGGTGGCTACTGCAGAACGGGAAGCTCTACCATAACAAGGAGTGCCACCTCTTCTAGCAGGGCATACCAACCTCACTCTGGACCAAAATAGCTTGCCGACTCAAAATCGCTAAACCCAACCACCACCTGCTAGAGCCCTACGACGTCAAGGACGTGTTGGAAGCAGGGAAATGGGCTCTCAAGGGTACCGACACCAGCATTACCGTCCGCGCAGCGCCAGCTTCCCAACCAGTTGGCAACGGCACACCAGGGATCTTGCCTTTACCGACCGCTTTGGTTGCCAGTCTCCTGACTCTGACCGCCCCATCCAATTATGTTAAACAAGAGGACCTCAACAAAGCCATATCGACCGCCCTCAGCTCGGCAATGACCCACCTCAAGTCGCTAATGAACAACAGTATTACCGCCAATTGGCAACGCAACAATCAAGGCGGTAACAATAGTGGTAACAACCAGCCCAACAACAACCTTTGCCATTTCTGTGGAGAGCTTGGACATGTATGTCTCGAGGCCGCTGCCCGGTGGTAGAGAACTATTTGCAACAGGGGAAGATTCGCTGAGCAACAGATGGGAAGGTGGTATTGCCCTCCGGCACGACGAATGGCACCGCTGCAACCCCAACAACATTGCTACCGCCACTCTGATGGGAAACGCCAACCCGGATGCTGAGCAGGCCCTCCAACAACAACTCATACAGGAAATCTTACCGACCTCACAATCAACTGTCCAGCCGACCACCATCCATGCGACTCTTACGCGGCAAGAAATGATCAACAACTTGGAGCAACGGCTCCAAGCACTCAAGAACCAGACCTTTGATGGAGTGGAGATTTGTCAGCCCAAGCAGGTGCCAAAAGGATACAAGCCCATGGCCTCTGCTGCCGCTCCTGCTACTGCACCACCACCAGCAACCACGTCTACTGCCCCCTCTGCGCCAGTTTCAGTACCCGCTCCCAACACTGCGGCATCCACAGTTCCTACCGACCAGTCCACTCACGCCCAGCCACCTCTCCATCCTTACTCTGGCATCCCCAACCGTTATGCGCCTCCCACCCAGAAGAACTTTGCCGCCCCCGACAAGCGTCAGGAGGGACCTTACCAACCGACAGCGCCAGTATATGATATTGAGAAGTCCAACCATGTCTTCTCCCGCATCATGAAGTCTGCCATCACTCTGTTGGTAGAGGAACTCTGCAGTATTGCTCCCAATGTCTGCAACCAGATGAAGACGGCGGTAACACCAAAACGCACCATGCAGGCTACCGTACAGGACGCAGATGACATTGACAACGCCTTACCAGGATTTGCCCTAACTGCCCTTCCTCCCAACGCAGAGGAGGCAGTCGCTAAGGCCACGTCGGTGGATCCGGTAGAAACTTACTTCAAGTCTTTGGCACCAGAAGACGAGCACACGATTCTTACCGTTGCACAGGACTCTCAGGCAATCTGTTCAATCATGCTGACAGTGGACAACAAGAGTGAGGTGGAAGCCATCGTCGACTCTAGGTCGCAGATCATCTCCATGTCTGCCGATGTCACTAACGAACTTGGTATCATATACGACCCCGCAATTCACCTCAACATGCAGAGCGCCAATGGTACTGTTGACAGGTCGCTTGGACTTGCAAAGAATGTGGAGTGCACGATTGGCGACTTAACCTTTTACTTACAGATACACATACTTTGATCCCCCACATACGACATCCTACTTGGCCGCCCCTTCGATGTGTTGGCATAGTCGGTAGTGAAGACACTTTCTGACAACAAAACCACCTTAACTATCATAGACCCCAACATGGGAATCTTATGCACCGTACCGACCTTCCTGAGAGGGCACCACAAGCAGAGGCATGCTAAGGGACCCATTTTTACCGACACCGTTCCCGACTGCCCCCACCATGGCTCTTTTCATACACCATTGAGGAAGTGATAAGCGACAATCATGGAGATGAGGCTCTCATTTTGGACTACGACCATCAGACGGGAAGTGTACATATTACTGCAACTGCTGATCTTGATCCAGAAGTACTTTCCTCCTCCCCAACCACAAGCGCTAACATTAACTCCCAGAATACATCTTTTACCGACTGTGTGCTTGCCTACCTATACCTTACCGCCTCTAACAATTTTGATAAGTACTCCTCTGATGACACTTACCTTACCACTCTTCCCGACTCATCTTGTTCTGCTGTTCTTGGACTAACCAAAGCTAGAAATTGTACTAGCAACTTGTCAAATAATTTGTCCACATACGTTACCGCACCCAAACGGAAAGGAGTGCAAGTAAAGAAGAAGTATAAGCCTGTAGCCTTGAAAACAAAGCCAGTCGCTAGCAGCGTTTCTGAGGACTTTAGGATCAAACAAAAAATCATTGGCGACCCTCTTGCCGACATGCCATCACAAACACCCAACCCACCACCCTTCATACCGACTGGCCACTTTACCGACAAAAGAAGAAAACAATTCATTGCCGACCACAACAAAGGCTTCCTTACTGCCGCCGAACTCAACGTACTTACCAACCTTATGGCAAAACAGAATAAGGCCTTTGCTTGGGAGGACAGTGAACGTGGCAGCCTCCATACCAACTTCTTCCCACCTGTCGTCATCCCAACCATACCACACATACCTTGGACCAAGTGCAACCGACCAATCCCACCTGGCTTAGAGGCGGAAGTGTGCCAGATCATCCGCAGCAAGATCAAGGCAGGTGTTTACAAACCTTCCAACAGTGCTTACTGCTCCCGATGGTTCTGTGTGCTGAAGAAGAATGGGTTGCTAAGGATTGTTCATAGTCTGGAGCCACTCAACCGCATTACCGTCCAATACTTGGGAGTACCACCCTTTCCTGACCATGTAGCGGAATCCTTTGCTGGCTGCATTTGTGGCGCTACTCTCAACCTCTATGTTGGCTACGACGAGCGACTCATCCATCCTTCTTCCCGCAACCTCACCACCTTCCAAACCCCCTTTGGAGCGCTAAGGTTAGTTACCTTACCGATGGGGTGGACCAACTCCGTACTCTTCCATGACAACATAACATATATCCTCCAACCTGAAATACTGCAATATGTTCTCAGTTTCATAGATGACGTTGGTGCTAAAGGACCCAAGGACTGGCGACTTATAGACGGCAAGCCTGCAACTCATCCCGACAACCCCAGTATCCGACTGGCGCTCTGGAACTTCTTCCAGGTGCTGAACAGAGTATTACAGAGGATGAAGTATTGCGGTGGTACGTTCTCAGGTCACAAACTTGTGCTCTGCACACCTCGCTTTAAAATCCTAGGACACATCTGCACTTCCAACGGCTGCGTTCCCAACAAGTCTCGCTTAGCGCTACTAGAGCGCTGGGGAGTTTGTCATGACTTGTCTGAAGTCCGTGCCTTCCTTGGGTTGGTAGGAGTTCTTAGGATGTTTGTGAAGAACTTTGCCCACCGAGCCCACCACCTTACCCGACTCACCCGCGCTAACACCCCTTTTGAATTCGGTCCCGACCAACTTAACGCACAGAAAGACCTTGTAAAAGCATTGCAGGAAGCAAAACCCCTTGTACCAATTGACTACACCTCTGCTGACCCCGTCATCCTGGCGGTAGACACATCCTACATTGCAGTAGGATTTTATCTCTGTCAGTGTCTTGCCGACAATTGGAAACAGAGGCGGTACAACCGTTTTGGATTGATCACTCTTAACGACCGCAAGTCGCGATACAGTCAACCCAAATTGGACTTATACGGTCTGTTTAAAGCTTTTCAGTTGCTAAGAATGTATTTGATAGGCATGCGCAACCTCATCGTTGAGGTGGATGCCCAATACATCAAAGGCATGCTGCTGGTGTGTGTGGATGAAGGTTTTGTGTGTGGGGGGCGAGGCGTGGGAGGTGTAGTCAGGGGGGTGGAGGGCGCCGGGGGAGGTGGGCGGGCAGGCGGCGGTCCAGCCGTGGAGTTTGGGGGGCAGGGGTGAGGAGAGGTTGAGGACTGCGGGCGTTAGCGTTAGTGGGGAGAGAGCGAAGGAGGGACGTACATGTTCCGGCGGCGGCGTGCTGCAGCGCAGCGTGTTTGAGCTCCCAGTCGGTGTGCAGACTCGGATTG
>JABAJZ010000258.1:0-13812 GCA_018857265.1 Termitomyces sp. T32_za158 | reverse complement strand
CTCATTAGCGGGAGTTATGATGAGACGATCAGGTTTTGGGATGTGGAGACGGGCGAGATGAAGCGGTGTTTGCAGGTTAAGAAACCGGTTAGTTGTGTTGATTTCCTCGCGGAGGAGGGTGAGTTCTTCCGATCAACACAAACGGAGAAATGTCATGGTGTTAATGGGTTTGTGTCTTTTTCTTTTTGGCAGAGGTGTTTGTGGTTGGATTCCACGACGTCGGGTAAGCCACCACTTCTCATCCACCGTCCCTCATCAATCTAACCCCTCGCCCCTCATACATCCAGCCGCGTCCACCTCTTCTCCTCGCTCACCTTCACACCCCTCCAACAGCTCGCGGGGCACCTCAACGGCATCCGCGCCGTCGCGCTGTCATCGAAGAACCTCGTCTCCGCGGGCGCAGACAAGGCGCTGGTGTGCTGGGACTGGCGGCTGGGCACCAAGATCGTGCGGTTTGGACAGCAGACGACGATTAATATCGGGGTGCAGATCGTTAAGAGTTCTGGGTGGAGCGAGGAGGAGGGGGAGAGAGTCGTGGGTGTTACGATTGATGGGATCGTTAGGGTTTTTTCGATTAGTGAGTGGTTTTTTCGTGACTTACTTGCTTGCTTGGTTTTTCTTTCGATGTTGAACCTGATCTCTTTTTCTTGTGAAATGGCGGCTAATGTGTTTTTTTAGAGAGGAGAGAGATGATTTCACAGTTCAAGCTGAGTGAGCTGGGAGCGGGTGATCCAGTTTTGAATGCGAAACTGTATAATGTGGGCACGGCGCCGAATAATATGCTCCAGTGAGTTTCGTTTCTTCCTCTCTGTGTGCGTGGGACTGAATGCTGTTGAAATCAGGTGGTTCGCGGCAAAGGGTACTCAGATGACGGTAAAGAATCCAGCTACAAGATAACTATGATCACACGTTTAATCCGACCTTGCAGTGCGCCACAAAATCCGTCATCATCCACCTACAATGGAAAGAAAGCGACGAAGAGAAAGACAAGGAAAAAGGCACCGAACATATCTCCGCGGCAGCCCAAACGGCCCATTCCCCAATCTCCCCTGCCGCCCTCCCACGTGCACGCACCATCTCCTCCCTAGCACGCTCAACATCCTCAATGTCCGGTCCTACCTCCACCCCCGCCCGACGCGTCTCGCTCGCCCCGGCGCCGACACACCACACGCCCCTCTCAGCCTCCACCACCAAAGGCCGACTCAGCCTCAACATGAGCATGAGCGCCAACTACAACTACTCCACCACCCACTCGCCGAGGACGCCGATGTCGGTTGTGGGCATGGGCATGGGCATGGGCAACGGGGCCCTCTCGCCGTCGTCGCGCGCTGGGACGCCGCTTTTCTCGGTTCGGTATGGGCGCGCGGCGATTTTGACGGCGCCGCCGAAGATTGTGGCGGTTGTGGAGACGCCGACGGATGTGGCGGTTGGTGCGGTCGATCCGAGGAAGAGGAGGGTTGTTACTGCTACGAGGTTTAGTTCGAGGGCGGGCGCTGATAGGAGGGTGAGTCTTATTTTTATTTGTTCGTTGGTGGTGGATCGTGGTCTGATTGTTTGGCGCTTTGGTAGATCTTTATGACGACGCATCAGGATAGAGAAGTGGTGTCTCGTGATGGGGCCGTTAAGGATGGGGAGGCAGAGAAGGAGGGAGAGAATGAGAATGAGAAAGATGAAATCAAAGCCGATGCGTCGGTCCTGCGTAATTCCACACCTCCCGTTGAAATCGACACGGACGTGCGTGTGCTCACGGGTGCATGGGCCGCGCTGGCACAGCCTGACCATTTGAGAATCGGAGCGGGAATAAAAGGGCTCCAGGGCGCGTTGCCACACAAGTTTGGAGGTCTTGCGACGCCGGAGAAGAACCCGATGTCAATGCAGTTAAGCCATGAGGAGGTTGTCGTTGGGTGTGCGGATGGGACTATCTAGTGAGTTTTCTTTGCGCCCTTGATTTTTTGTTTCTTGTTGGGTTTCGGAGCTGATGATGGGCTGGATAGTGTTATGAATTTTGTGGGGCATGAGTATAAGAGGGAGAGGGAGCCGGCAATAGATGAGAATGGGGAGGGAGAAGAGGAAGAGGAACAGGGCGAGGAGGAGGAGGAAGAGGAAGAGGAGGATGGGTTTGGGACTATATCTTTCGAGTCGGACAGCATCGTTTTGAATAAGCTTGGATTTGGATGGATGGATGGATGAATCCTCTTTCTGTATATTATGCATATGTTGATACTTTATTTACAGCCATTTGCATTTTTGTTGTCAGTAAATAAACAAAATGTAATGTTTCAGAATTTGTGGACTGAGCCAAGTTTCGAACCTCAGCTGTCATGCCATACCGTACAATCAGTCGTAACTTGAAAATAACTGCTATAAACCTCTATGAACGTGAACTCATTCCTTTGGATGATATTCTTGACTGCGTTGGGTTAGAGGTGGTTGGGTCAGGTGGCGAAACAGGCCCATTATCAGGGCTAGACGTTGGAACAAGTATCGATGTCTTCTTTTTGTTTCTTCCATGGTCTCTGGCTGTACCACGATGTGTGCCCCGTACTGAGCTACCACAGCTTGATATATTGTAAGGACACTAGATAACGAGACTAACCCGAATGAAGTTCAATGAACGTGGACAGCGTTGGAAACAAGATTTTTTCTAAGTCCATCATTATTTTAAAACCAAACAATCTTTGATTACTGACAACAAATATGCAAACGGCTGTAATAAGAATACCTCGCACTCATATGACTTGTCACTGTGCCGATAATGATACACGAATTGCATGATTAGCATGCTCAAACCCCAGCCTCCTACCCAGGCCTCACTCTGCGGTTGAAAGAAATTGTTACTTCATTTTCAATCTACAGTTATTATTTTCATAATGCATAGTGATGTGAATTTGAAAGTTATACAATGTAGTTAAATCATCTTCTCGGAGAGACTGAGTAACAAAGTTGATCCTAGAATTGGGGTAATTTGGAGCTTTCACATTACTGAGTATTTGGATGGGAAGTACTAGGAACGAGATTGAAACGAGATTGAAAGATTGAAGCGAAATTTTGATGAAGAAGTTTACGAGTGATTGCGGGAAAGAAATATGGAAGGGGTGGTCACATGTTGAATATCTCATATCCAGGTGGATAGGTAGGTTGAGGTCTGATCCCTTAAAAATTTTTGAAACCCTTCATATCTGATTCGGGCAAGTGATGGGGGTGTGGTTGCCCGGGGTTAATTCGGGCATCATCTCATCTTATCGTTATCTCACTCACCTCGTCACAATTCACATCTAATCTCTTTATCCCTGGCCACTGGCCATTCCTTTGTCATTGTTCCCTTACATAAAACCGGCGAGCGCAGACAAGATGACATCGTCGTCTCACACTGCGCTCCCAGGTACGTACTCCCCTAAAGTAGTTTCGTCGTCTCACACTGTGCTCGCAGG
This sequence comes from Termitomyces sp. T32_za158, assembly GCA_018857265.1. Lineage (NCBI taxonomy): Eukaryota > Fungi > Basidiomycota > Agaricomycetes > Agaricales > Lyophyllaceae > Termitomyces > Termitomyces sp. T32_za158. The sequence goes on along the minus strand of JABAJZ010000258.1, from coordinate 10,381 downwards.
TCATCATCGGATTAGATCTCACGCCGCGCGTTCGCATCGTTCGAAGCCGTTCTAATCAAAGCACCCTCGCACGAGTGCATGAGCATTCCCTCTCGCAACACTAGTCTACCTCCACGAGCTTCCAACGGCCGGTTCCTACGAGCCTCACAGACACCCACTCCGCCCCCCGCCCCAACCATGAGTGACCAGCAACCCACCATCTCAATGGACGCGTTTAACGCGCTGAGCGCGTCAGTCTCAGATCTCTGCTCGCTCGTCCGGACTCTCCTGGACAGATCGCCTCCCGCAGGCAGCGCGCCAAACCAGGCCGCAGCTCCAGCGTCGATACCTCCGACCGCCGAATTCATGCCACCAATCTTGGCAATAGCAGCTAACGGTACGTCCACACCTGCCCCCACTTCGCTTCGCGCATGCTTCCCCGACATCAAGGCGGCGGTCATAGTGGCTATCATAACGCACGAATTCAAGGCCTCCAACTTGCACAAGCTCGACCCCACAAATCACGACAAGGAAGTGGCATATACTTTCAACGGTTCCACTAACCAGTTTGAGGTCAGCAATCAGGCGGCAAAGGAGTACAAGAACCCATTCTCGGTTCTCGTCCCCATCCAGCGATACTTTAACGTACTCGGTTTCCATCTTCCTAAATCAAACAACGTCCCCTTCGTTTTCTACGAGTACACGGCCCACCTTGTCAAATTAATTGCGGAGTACGAATGGTCAGCGGTTTTCCAGTACCATTCCATTTTCTTCAACTGCCGATGCTCGGAGATGGCAGCAGGGGACTACTCGGGCCGGGGAACGCCAGCTACCGATCTTCTGAGTAAGCACGTATACGCGCACTGCAAGGCGGTGCTCACCAAACAGGCGAAACCACTTGGAGGCGCATGCAACCCCTCCAACCCGTCTGATGGCTGCCGCAAATTCAATGAAGGCAAGTGCACAACAAATCCTTGCCCTTGGGGACGGCCGCACGCCTGCTCGACCTGTGGCAAAGCGGACCACGGGAAACACCAACACAAGGATTAGGCGCTCGGCAGGGCGAGCGGCTCCGCCCCCACCTTGTCTGCTCGCCTGGGCCAGCCCCAGGGCAATGACTCGTCAAGCCTCGGCTTCACTCCACTACCCCCACTCGCACCGTCGCTTCCCATCCCTCCCCCCCGCCCAAACACCTCCCCGTGTGCTAACCAACGTGAGTGCATGGGAATCCTATTTACGTGACTACCCCGATCGCACTTTTGTATCCACTATTACCCAAATAATAAACTACAGCGCCAACATCGGCTTCATCGGCGATCGCCTTAAGTTCCAGTCCTGCTCAAACCTTAAATCCGCATACACAAACCCCTCCATCACCGACACCCTCTCGAAAGACATAGCCACACAGATAGCCAATGGGCGTACAAGTGGGCTGTTCCCATCACCACCGTTTCCCAACCTTTGCGCCTCACCGCTTGGGGCCGTATCGCGCAAGCGATCCGAGAAGATTCGCCGCATTCACCACCTCTTGTGGCTGGAGGGCGCTTCAGTCAACAACAGCATCCCGGACGTGGAAGCAGCCATCGACTACAACATGGCCGATCGGGCCATCGCCGATCTCGCCGAGTCAGGGCCCGCATCCCTAATGATCAAACTCGATCTGGAAGCCGCCTTTTGCCACATCCCAGTCCGCGCGGAGGACTGGCACCTGCTGGGTTTCATCTGGAACAAGGAGTTCTACTACGACATCGTCCTAGCCTTTGGCTGCCGCTCGGCGCCATACATATTTAACTTGTTTGCAGAAGCCCTGCATTGGATAATGCAGCGCAACATTCTCGCCCACCTGCGACATTACCTCGATGACTTCCTTGCGATTTTCTCCCCCGGCACGCCCCTCGACTCTGTCCGAGACGCTCTAGAGTGGTCCCTCAAACTTGGCACCCAACTCGGCCTGACATTTCAGCCCTCCAAAATCATTGGCCCCACCACATCCATAGAATTCCTCGGCCTGGAACTCGACTCCATCGCAATGGAGGTTCGCCTTCCCCAAGACAAACTGGCCCACCTTGCCGAGCTCCTCAACGCGTGGACATCCCGCACGGTCTGCTCCCGCCACGAACTCGACGAGCTCACTAGATTTCTCCAGTTTGCGTCGCAGGTCGTTCCCCTGTCTCATGCCTTCCTCCGCAACTTATACGATGTCGTGGCCACATTCCCCACGAGCCGCTTTGCCAAATGTCACATCCCCAAGGCCGCACGCCGCGACCTGGACTGGTGGCGCACCTTCACAGCGGACTGGAACGGCATCCACTTCATCTCCTCTTCCCGCCCCACAGTTGACATATTCACGGACGCAAGCGGTGCAAAAGGACTCGGCGGCCATTTCGGCTCCAAGTGGTTCTCGGCACGCTGTCCCAGGCGATTACGCGCTGAACACATCCAGGTAAAGGAGATGTTTGCGGTAATCCACACGGTGCTGTGCTGGGGGCCAAGCCTTCGAGGCCACCACATTATCTTCCACGTCAATAACGAGGCAGTATACAATGCGATCCGCAACATCACGATCCGATCCACGGCAACGATGAAATACGTGCACCACTTGATAGCCCTGGCCTGCCACCTCGATTTTTCCTTCTCTTCCAGTTGGTTATCTTCTTCCGAGAATTCTGTCGCTGACGCTGCCTCTTGTTTTTCTTTTTTCTGCATGTTCGCCATTGCCCCCCGGCTCGACCCAAAGGCCAGCTCGAAACGCCTCCGTCTTGGTGGTACGACCAGCATCGACATCTTCCAAAAGCCGCTTCATTCTACCTTTGGCACGGACTCATGGCTAGCACCCGCAAAACTTACTCCACCGGCCAATGACAGTTCCTCCTCCACGTGCAACTACACAACCTCTACAACGCCGACGGGTCCATCCTCCCCGCATCACAACCAGCAATCTTATCCTGGGTGGCCAGCCTTGGCGGACATGTCCAACCAAAAACGATCAAAGCGTACCTCATGGCGGTCAAGTCACTTCACACCGACGCCGGGCTCCCATTTGATGCCGTCAAAGCGCCGCTCGTCCAACACCTCATCCGCAGAATCAAGCGATACCACGGGGAAAGAGACCGCAAGCCCATACAGCCAATCACGCTCCCCATCCTCACCACCCTCCTCGCCCAGCTCAGTCCCAGCGCAGTCCCTGACCACTCGACGATCTACGCAGCCTGCTGCCTTGCTTACAGTGGGTTACTGCGCAGCGGGGAATTCACAGCCGGAAAGGGTGGCAGGTTCAATGCTGGCCTAAACCTATCCTGCGGCTGCATTACTTTCCTTCCCAGCTTCGAGAACGCCACGCACGCTCGCGTCACACTCCCCGCTTCCAAAACCGACCCATTCCGCCAAGGCGTTACCATCACTGTTGCTGCAGCCCCCGGGCTCCCCACATGTCCCATTGCAGCCCTCAGAGCCCTCTTTGTCGAGCTTCCGCGGCCGGCGGATGCGCCCCTTTTCAAACAACCCGACGGCAAACCCCTTTCTTATGACTTCTTCATCAAAAGCATCTGCAAAGCCCTCGCACTTGCGGGTTTCAAACCCGACCTCTACGCCAGCCACAGCTTTCGCCGCGGGGCAGCATCCAAGGCAGCAGCAGCGGGATACTCAGACTATGAGATCCAATTGCTCGGCCGGTGGCGCAGCGACGCGTACAAACTCTACATAGAGAACGACCCGAACAGAATTCTCCACCTCTCCTTCCTCCTCCATTTGGCCCACTCCCAGGTCGCCCCTTTCGAACCTCCGGCTCTTCGGGGCTTTACTGCACTGGCTTGAGTTTCAGCCTCTCTCTTGGGGGGCCGGCTTGAGAACTCCCAGACTCAGAAATGCAATTTCTCATGCAAAAACGGCGCCTTACTTAAGTCTCCCCAATTCAGTCTCACAAGTACACGGAAAACAGTCCCTTGCGCGCATATACAACGCCTGAATTAATGATTCGGGCAAGTGATGGGGGTGTGGTTGCCCGGGGTTAATTCAGGCATCATCTCATCTTATCATTATCTCACTCACCTCATCACAATTCACATCTAATCTCTTTATCCCTGGCCACTGGCCATTCCTTTGTCATTGTTCCCTTACTTATAAAACCGGCGAGTGCAGACAAGATGACATCGTCGTCTCACACTGCGCTTGCAGGTATGTACTCCCCTAAAGTAGTTTTGTCGTCTCACACTGCGCTCGCAGGTCATCATCGGATTAGATCTCACGCCGCGCGTTCGCATCCCCACCCACCATCCCTACTTCATTACATTACGTTCTACTCTTATTTTATCTCCTACTTGTTACCTACATCAGTCCCTCGTAGTGTTAGCTTGAGTTTTGGCCTCTCCCTTGGGGGGCCGGCTCGAGAACTCCCGGACTCAGAAATGCAATTTCTCACGCAAAAACGGCGCCTTACTTAAATCTCCCCAATTCAGTCTCACAAGTACACGGAAAACAGTCTCTCGCGCGCATATACAACGCACGAATTAATGGAAATTGTTTAGGCTCTGTTTGGCCACAATTTTGGATGAAATTTGACTAGGGTCTGACAGAAGCCTCAGATGATGGGCTGGAGGCAATCTGGCCAATCATCTTACATAACTTTCTTTTTTTTTTTCACCAATTAGCACGTATTTTTTGAGCTCATACTTTGTATTTATCATGGCGAAGTCTGATAAGTCCCAAGGATAATATTATAAACTGTTTGCACATGTCTTTCAGACCTTAACCTGCCAATATCTTGAGCCAAGTACAATAGCTGACAGTACTCAGGCCGTGTGGACTATCTAGTGCATTATCAATTCATCTTGCCAGTGCTGGACATGGAATGTGACCAATTAGTATGTAGTATGGAACCCAGCTGTTTGTACGTGGACCGTTAGATTCAGCCATATGGATAACCCCATTGCAAGCCTCCTACATTGTGCTGATCACTTCTTTGTTTGCACTGGTGAGGTTCCTGACATAACCTTTGACAATCAGCACATGGATGAAATGAAAGTGGAATATCTCAATAAACCATTGTCATTTTTGACATATCAGATGCTGAAGATTAATCTGGCCAGAACTGATGATGATCCAATAGAGAGACATGATTGGTGATGGTCATGTGGGCATGGGCCATCTTACAAAGTGGCAGGGTGTTTGGTCATTGCTATCAATCCTACAATATGCACTTACAAAGCAGGTGAACCTTTCTACCTCTTTGAAAGCAGTGTTATCATGGTACTGGGAACTACAATCCTTGAGTGACTGAGCACTCATTCAACAATCACCATTCCCAAAGTCAAACAATCAGTGACTTTTCCTTATTGAAAACTGGGGAGTAAGGCTTTATACTGCTTTCTCCTGACTGTATAAGCTGATACATTGAGAAACTTGAGGCAAAGCATGTTTCTTAATAGAAGATGATCATACAGAACAAATAACCCCAATGCACTATATGTAGCCCTGCAATTACTCTTCCTAAGTCAGCACAGCATGTGCTCAAACATATGGCAGCACATGTACTCTTTGACCCCAAGGTTTCTTGTAGTAGTGAGCTTTGTGGCATCTGCTTGTGACCTGCTCCATTGTGTGCCTATTATTTTAGGTGTACTAAAGGGTCAGGCAGCAGTGATCAAATTGATTACAATAGATCTCAGTATGCAAACAAGCTCACATTTGCATACAATGCTGCTTTCCAATCCTTGACTTCCAGTCCTTCATTGAATGTCCCGCTTTGTTGCCCTATCTGCCCTTCTATAGCATCTGCTGTGTGGAAATTTAATCTCAAAGACCATGGTTGAAACAGTCACCCAACTATCCCAGCCACAAAGTGTCATGTGCTTGATGTGCACTTCAATAGATGCTGGTGATCATGTCCATATATAGAAACTTAGTCAGCAGATAGGTCGGTAGGTTGATGAGATAGTCATTAAAAAAATTTGACCAGATATATCTTATTTCTTTTTGGACACCCCTTGGAAATATGTTCTTGAGTCTTAATGAGTTTTTGAGTGCCGGATTCCCTCTCCTGAGAGAGAGGGGCCAAGAGACTCAAGCTAACTATGAGGGGACTTGAGTAGTATGTAACGAGTAAGTAGAATGTAGAATGAAATGGAATGTAATAGGGATGGTGGGAGGAACATTAAAAGGTGTGATGTAATGTGGATCAACATGAAGCAGCGCTGCAAGCACAGTGTGAGACAAGTAACAATTATAATGTATGTGTGAAAGGCTTACCTGCAAGCGGAGTGTGAGACAACAAGGTCATCAACACTGCACCCACAAGTATTTAATACTTTAGAGACAAAGCGAGGCCAGACAAAGAGTCTGGGCCAATTGGCAGCCATCAATGTTGGTTTGGCTAACAATAAAACACACCGTTGAACAGGACCTGGATATATTGGAATAGCAATAACAAGAGAGAGAAAACACAAGAGAGCAAGTATTAGTACAAGCATACAAGGTAGAAGTCAAGAAGAAATGTAGAGTAAAACAACAGTTTTAGTGTAACCAGTCAGGTTACCTGTAGTTTAGATTGTGTGCACATCATGCCTATTGTGCCATATTTGGTTCCCAACATGTGCCCTTAGTGCACATCTGTAGATTACATAATGACAACATCTTGTATTCATAAAGTATCTAGTCAAAATCTGATATTTGGTCTGATTCAGTTACTGCATAGTCACTAATATGTTTGACTCAATATATATGACCTGTAGAGTAAAACAGCAGTTTTAGTCTACAGCAAAATGTAAGTAAGTGATATAAATGTGAGTAGGTAAAATTTGCTCACTCTCAGTTGCTAATATGTTTGACTGAGGGAGCACTATCTGATTACAAAAAATTATACCAAAAAGAAACAAAGACTAGCAAATACTGATTGAGCAGTGTGGCTGAGTGTACTGGTATTGGGAGGTAATTCCATAAAAGGAAATCTCCTGACACCCAGATGTTGGGTAAGTCTATTCCTCCACACTCCCTCTGACTTGCACAACCGTCAGTATCTCGAGGTTCATCAGAGTAACTAGGTAGTTGTGAATGGCCTTGGGTAAGGTTTGGTGCAGATGTTGGCTATGTTCTTCATAGATGGTATATGGGTAACCTCAATATCTCCATCCTGGATCTGCTCCTTGATGTAGTGATGCCTAATGTCAATATGCTTCACTCATGAGTGTCTCTTGATTGATTGTGCCAGCACAATTGACAAGTTGTTATCAACCTTGAGCAAGGCCAGGAGTGGTTGTGCCATGCCTATCTTGGCTATGAAATTGTGCATCCACAGGGCTTGCTGAGATCCCCATGTCATGGCTGTCATGACCTGCCCCTGGAGCACACCACACAACCCCAGGGCACCTGTCAGGTCCCGCTGACCTCGGGGGCTTCTTCCAAAGCAAGGCCTTACGATGGCAGACTAGATGTAGCTAGATACACTCAACCTGGCTCAAAGTGACGAAGTCCAGGGTGAGGTAATGAAGGTGTTCTGGATGCTCCGGGATATTAACAGGGTCTTAGGGGTGTGGACGGTGGTCCGGGATGTAGAACAAGTGCTCCGGGATGAACTAGATGAGTTCTGGGGCGTGACAGAGTGTTTTTAGAAAGAGTGATGATAGAATGAGAGGTGGATTTAGGAGACAATTGCTAGAACAGGAAGAATGCAAGATTAACTGGGCCTAGGGTGGTCCAGGATGTGAACCAGGAAAGTGAGACAAAATTGGGGGAAACAAGGTGAAACAAGGCGAAACCGGGAAACGAAGCGGAACTATGGAGACGAGATGAAACTGGGGAAACAAGGCAAAACCGGGAAATGAGGTGAAACTGTGGAGACAAGGCAAAACTGGGAGACGAGGTGAAACTGTTGAGATGAAACTGCTGAGATGAGGCAAAACTGTTGAGACAAGGCAAAACCAGGAAATAGAAGGATTTAACGAGTTGAGGTCAGAATGGAGAGATGTAGACGAGATGAGTTCAGGCAAAAATGGATAAGTCAAGACGAGTCAGAGTTTACGAGGCAAGACAAGATAGAAAAGGATTCAGATAAACCAGAGAGTTGACAAGACAGATTCAAGAATAAACGAGACGATTGAGGCCATATGATCCAGAGCTCGCCATACAGTCCTGGGACTCCTTGCCAATACATTCTGGAGCCCTATACAGTATGTCTATACAGTACTCTGGGACTGATCAGGCTCAGCCTGGGACAAGTCCTTCCTCGTCGAGTACTTAAGCCATAGCTAGCCAACATGTACCTTAGTATTGATATTACCTGCAAATAACCAAACAACTGCCATTCATAACCTCATATTGTCTACATCATATCCAGTGAACCCAGTGACCTTTGAACCCATGGAATTTTTGACTTGAAACCTTGACTCGCTAAGTCTACCTTTGAATCTATTTTGTTGAACTCTACTGTTTTATTTGAACTTTGTCTTATTCATCTTGTCTCATGAACCTTCAACTCTCTCGCCTCGACTTATCAACTCCCAACCAGAACTCATCTTGTCTACATTTGCCCATTTTGACCTTGACTTTGTTATCATTCCTATTTAGCCCAGCACTCACCTTCACCCCCGGTTTTGTCTTGTTTCCCCAGTTCTTGTCCCGGACCACCTAGGACCCCACTTTCCCATTGTTCTCTCTAGTTTCAGCAATTGTTCTTGAAGTCCAACCATCGTTGCTTCACCACTTTCCCCTGGTTAACACCTTGCCGTACCCCAGGACTCATCTACTTTGTTCCAGACCACTTGTTTTACACCCTGGACCACTTCCCACACCCTGGACCACCCTGGACAATCCCAGAGCATCCTGGACACCAACTCCAACTTCATCCCAGACTTTGTCCCCTGGTACTAGCTTGCATGTATCTAGCTACATCCAGTCCACCTTCATAAGCCCTTGCTTTGGAAGAAGCCCCCGAGGTCAGCGGAACCTGACAATGGCCATATATTCTGCTTTGGTGGTTGACAACACAACTATCTGCTGGCACTTGGAGCTCCACAATACTGGACCTCCAGCCATCATAAAGATGTAACCCAATGTGGACCTACGAGTGTACAGGTCCCCTCCATAATCTGCATTGACATATCCCAGTAGTTTGATTGATCCTCTTGGTTGTCTGGTGTACATGATATGATATTCCAGCATCCCCTTTACATATGCCAACACATGTCAAAGGGCCTTCCAGTGTGCTAAGCCAGAGTTTGATTGGAAGCAAGCCAGAAGTGCCATTGTGAACAATAAGTCCAGTGTATTTGCTGCCTAAGCCTATATGAGTGCCCTGAGTAGTTGGCAGTAAGGTTTGTCCTTCATGAATGTTTGCTCGGCTTTATCTTTGGGGGATATATTGTTTGTAAGGGTTATGCCAGATGGTAGTGGTGTATGTCATGGGTTACAGCCAGTCATGTTGAATTGTTTGAGAACTTGCTTGAGATATGCTTTTTGGGAAAGTGAGGTGGATCCTGTGCTCTCGTCTCTGTCAATTGCCATGCCTAGGATGAATGAAGAATTTCTAAGATCTTTTAGTTCATAAATCTTTGCAAGCTCCATATTCTCCAGAGTTGCCCCTGCTTTGAATGATGACAAGTCAAATGTGTTGCCATTAAAAAGTGTTTGTGATGGTGACTTCTTTCCCGATTCTTCTCAAACGTATGCATGGATTGGCTCTCAATTTTTGGTACCCAAGGTCTATATATGCGCCATTCAGAGTCCAATACCAGTTGTAACCACCTTGCATTAGTCCATAAATGGTTTTGCAGAGCAGCACCAGCTTACCCTCCCCCTTCTTGAAAAACCAGGCAGCAATTGCATGTAGACCTTGTTAAAACATAGTCAAATGTTATAGCCTTATAATCATGCCACAGAACCAGATTGATATTTGAATCCAGTACTATGTATGACTATAAAATTGGCTGCCTTATGTAAGACAGCCACACATGTTTTGTATATACAATTATTATTTATTATTTTTTGTGTGTAATAATTATGCACACTAAGCTACTCCGTTACATACCCTCCCTTTAGACTGCAGGTGCAGTCTAATGCATGGAAGATGGTGGTTAACCCATAGGAGGATACTAGACTCATGTGTATATAGTAAGCAGTGGGGAGATGAATACTATCTCCACATGTTGTGGTCCTTAAGCATGTGTTATGCAGATGGCAGATGATTGAGCTCACTGTCCAGGTCAATCCTCATCTCAGTGTTGATGTTAGCTGATGGTTGTGAGGCCTCAGGAACAAGTGGTGGGACCAAGCCTACTGGTGGTGTGGTGGTGGGTGATACCACCGACGTCAGGTGTCAGGTACCGCTGACCTCGGGGGGAGACAGTCATGAAAATAAAGAGAGAGCGAGTCAGGAAATCAAGCAGTCATTCAGGCAAAACACAGTCCAAGGTTG
>JABAJZ010000257.1:0-13871 GCA_018857265.1 Termitomyces sp. T32_za158 | reverse complement strand
AGTATGGTGTAAATACATAACTTAGCGTGAAGTATGTGTGTGATCGCACCCCTATGTCCGGTGAGTCCATGTCACTGTCATTGTCAACGATCCTCCACAATCCACGATCGTGATGGTTTAGTAGTCTCAGGACCCGGCCGAGCCAACGACTCGTAGTGCCCGAATCGCACAGGGACCAAACCCCGGGCATGGCACCTAGGCCCACCGTATCGTACTATTTGGGGCTACACACCTTTATGCTGGTGTACATGACACGAGACCCAGGTACGCGTGCGCGTCAACAGTGACAAAAACCATAGTTTGCGATGTATGTACGTACATACATACATATGCCATTTTCAGGGCCTGACAGGACGGGTGAGGAAAGGCAGCACCACTCGTCTTATGGTTCTCCTTATGTTTGTCTGGAGATCTCTCCCTCTCCCTGCATATTCAGATCATCAGGTGTACGTCGACAAACGCGGGAGAACGAGCCTTGATCACTCCGCAGCGTCTTTTAGGGGTGTTTCCATTTCCGCCCACGCTCAACTGACTCGGTCCGCTGGAGAGAGTTTGGCTCTCGAGGGTAAGGCACCAGAGGAGGTCTCGTTTAGACTAAAAATGGGCCAACATGTCACGTGGAGGGCCTCAGAAAATTTGACATGCTCTCACTGGGTGCAGGGGACAATGTTCTTTTGTATAACAAAGTAAAAACAAAGTAAAAATAATCCAATTGATTTCAAAATATTATTTCAATGTTTTTGTCAAAATCACAGAAAAGTATTGTACCCAAACTTAAGATGGTATTTTAATGGTATGTATTTCAATGGTAGTATCAAATGGAAACGTGTACCATTAAAATACCATTTCAAGTTCAGTTACAATATTTTTTCCATGGTTTTGACAAAAACATTCAAATAGAATCTAGAAATCAACAGGATTCTTTTTACCCTATTTTTATGTTGTTTTGTGAAAGAATATTGTTTCTTGCACCTAGATAATTTATTAGTGAGCCAATGAGCTGCTCCTCATTGAGGCTGATAAAAATTGTGATATAAGTTAGCAGTCAAAATATGAGGGCTTGCTGAGCTGGTCTTGGTCTTTTTTTGTGTCTATAGTATTGATAGTGTGACAGTGTGGCTTGGCTATAATCTATGTAGGGTGTGGAGAGTAGGTAATGAGAAAGTTTTGAAGTCTACATCGCTAGGGCTAATTGAACTAAGTTGAAGTAATTTATTTTTACAGCGGCCTAAGTATTCCTACTTGTGAGAGATAGGATGCAAAGCATTTGTCTTGATCCTTGCTGAGCATAATCCAAAGATATACATGCGCTCAATTGAATGCATCTTGGTTGGGTATGGGGGAATTTCAAAGACATACAGGTACTACGACAGGACAACGGAAAAGATATATGAAATGTACCATGTTAAGTTCTGCAAAAGCTACGACGAGGCCTCCAATCTTCTAGCGTCCATTTCCAATAACTCTCAATCAATTGAAGACACCATCCCTATACAAGCAGACCTCATAAACATGGACAATGATTCTGTTATTCAATCAGGAGGAGCACCTCAGATCTTTCAAGAGCCCATTGAACAATCAGACAATCATTCACCCTCAATCCCTTGCTGGTCTACTCGTATATCCATGCCCACTGAAAAAGCTAATCCTGAAAACCCTCCGTTGTTGCAAACACAAAAGGCGGTACAAGAATCAATCGCTGCAGGTGAGAAAGTTAGAGCAAGGCGTGAGGCAAATAGAGCATCGGATCTAGATTTGGGGGCTACCAATCAAGGCACCAAGGATCATGATCAGGATCCAGAAGTACCCAACCTTGCCAATATTGCATCTCAAAAAGACATTGAGCACTTGCTTGCTGCTATTCACAACGATCACTCACCTTTAACACCTGATGTCAGCAATGAACCATGATCGTGGACAGAGGCCAAAGCGTCAGAGGATGCAGACAGATGGGAGGCAGCCTACTGAGACAAGCTCAGATCTCTCCAGGATATGGGAGTCTACAAGCTCGTTCCTCAACCAGCAGTACCTGCTGGACAGAAGGTGAGGACAGGACGTCCTGTGTTCAAAATCAAACGCGACAAACATGGGAATGCTGTCCAATTCAAAGTCAGGCTAGTATTCAGAGGATACGAGCAAGTCTACGGATGCGATTATACCAAGACAACCTCACCAACTGTGCGCATGAAATCATGGCGTATACTACTCCACTTAGCTGCTGTGAAGGGCTGGGATGCCACTCAAATAGACGTGAAAACAGCATTTTTATATGGAATCCTCCCTCAAGACGAAACACAATACATGAAACAACTGGAAGGATTTGAGGAGCAAGGAAAGGAAGACTGGGTCTGGATGTTGGTACGGAGCTTGTACGGTATGAAACAAGCCGGTAGGATTTGGAATGAAGCTGTGAATAGTAACATGGCTGCATGGGGATTCACACATCTGGCATGCAAATCCTGCATTTTCCATTGTGTCACTGATCAAGGCTCTAGATTATATGTCAATTCGGTCAGAAAAGCGCAACACCCCTTTCCTTACCCATGGATCTAAACGCCAGACTTTGGCGCATTGACCAATCCTCACTCCCTCCAGATGAACAATGCACACTCAAAAAGACCCCATACCGACAGCTTGTTGGTTGTCTTCTGTACCTTGCAATCTCCATGTGCCCTGACATTGCGTTTGTGGTCCAACAACTGACACAATATCTCGACTCCTATGCAACCCCTCACTGGAATGCAGCCATATGTCTGGTTTGCTACCTAAAGGGTACACGCAATCTCAAACTTCATTTGGAAGGGGATGACGATGTAAAGCTAACCGGATTCACTGACTCTGACTGGGTGAGCTGCCCCAATACTCGACGGAGCGTTGGAGGATACACCTGGAACCTTGAATCAGGAAGCATATCCTGGGCAGTCAGGAAACAGCAAACAGTGGCTGCCTCATCATGCAAAGCTGAATACATGGCAGCCTTCAAGAGCGCCCAAGAGTGTATCTGGCTCCGAGCCCTACTTAAAGACATCAGCTATGACCTAACTGACACACCAACACATATGTTCTGCAATAACAATCCCACAATTGCATTATCCAAAGACCCTCTCCTATACACGCAAGTGAAACATGTGGACATTAAGTATCACTTCCTACACAAACAAGTCCAATCTGGCAAAATTGGACTACTGCAAGTTTCCTCAAAAGAGAACACAGCCGACATCTTCACAAAGGCTCTTCCCACCCCCGCATTCATGCACCTCCACCCACGTCTTGGTCTTTGATAAACACCATGATCCCATGAGAGGAGGAGTGTCTGTGGTGAGGAGGAGTGTTGGACTTTTGGACATATCACACAGACACTGGCTACCCGTCAAACAGGGCCACAACACTTACATTGTGCCACTAATTACCATTCAGTGGACAATGAGCACATTGTCCACTAAGAACGTATATATATTGGACAAACGTAGTAGAACCCCCAGTCACTTACATTGGACTGAGGGGTACGTCATATTACACGCTAGAGAAAATGCACAATACTGACTGCACTGTAGAATAAACTCATACTTGTTCTTAGGTACAGTCAAATATAGTCACTTACATCGGACTGAGGGAATAAACTCATACTTGTTCTTAGGTCTACATTTCTAACATATATAGGGCTCTGGGATGTATTGGCAAAGAGTCCTGGGACTGTATGGCGAGTTCTGAATTGTATTGCCTCAATCAAAGCTGGCGGCGCATTGAAATCATTGTATCAAAGTGTCTAACATTGGTTATTGGGTCTAGGTGCCAGGTGTGATTGCTGAGTAATTGCCAGATGATGCGGGTGGTTGCAGTGCTGCAGGATCAGGTAGGATTGATGTGGGTGATTGTGGCAGGGTAGGATTAGACAGGGTTGATGTGGTGATTGCTGGGGGTCAGGGTCATTAGGGCAGGGGATTTGTATGCTCAAGAAGGCGGGCTGCTGGCAGGGATGCTGGGGGAAGGCGTGGAGGTTAAATAAAGTGTCCCAAGGTTGTGTGGTGTGTTCTGGAGACGGGTCATGACAAGTTCAATTCCAAAAGTATTTAATATACCTTTAATCTGGACAAGCTTATTTAAAGCATGCTTCATTTTAGCCAGCCAGACATGCAAAACTCAGTCCTGGGTATTGCAATAGATTATGCATATAGAATCTATTGCCATGTGTTATTCAGCTTATAACTATTTGAGGCATGGAATGAGGCCAATCTTCATAGAAAGATAGGCATGTTAAGGGCCTTTTTGGATTGGAGTTGGGCTTATAGCTGGGTTTAAGGTGAGGTAAAACTCGATACAAACAAAGTGTTTGAGTTGCAGGCAGGCAAGCTGCACTTGGCTTGTTATGACTTACTCTGCTAAAAGGAATGCTCTAGACAAGGAAAATATCAATTCCAGCAAGCCACAATCAGGTACTAAAAAAGCTCCAAGCCATGCTGCATGAAACACAACTTGTGATACAATTATGCTTGAGGTGCTTTTTAGGCAATGTGTTGCTGGATTATAGACCAGCAATAGCAGCTGGCATAAATCTGCATGGACTGAGGCTGAACAGTATCTAGCTGGTACTGAGATGCACAATGGTAGTGTTCACAAACCTGCATCAAGTTGTCAAAGTTGCTGGACTGCAGTGAGTCAAATATCAGCTGATCTTTGTGTCACGACCCATCTCTGGAACACACCGCACAACCTCGGGACACCTCATCCAGCCTCCACGCTTTCCCCCGGTTCCCTGCCAGTGGCCCTGCCTTCTCAAGCGCACACTTTCCCCACCCCAACAACCCTGACCTCCGGAAATTATCGCATCAACCCTGTCTGATCCTACAGTGCCGCAATCACCTGCATCAACCCTACCTGATCCTGCGGCGCTGCAATCACTCGCATCACCTGCATCACCTGCATCACCAAGCAATCACACCCGGCACCGTGACCTGCTAGCTGCCATCAGACACAATTGATACGAGGATCCCAATGCGCCACCCACTTCAATAGAGGCCCCATGAGTCAGGACTTCCATACAGTCCCAGGACTCTTTGCCAATGCATCCCGGAGCCCTATTCAGTATGTCTATACAGTACTCCGAGACTGATCAGGCTCGGCCTGGGACAAGCCTGCCTCATCGAGTATATAAGTCATAACTAGCCAGCATGTACCTCAGTATTGATATTGACAACCTTTGACTGTTTTGCCTGAATGACTGCTTGATTTCCTGACTCATTCTCTCCATATTTTATGACTGTCTCCTCAACTCATTCTCATCTCTTGAATTGTCTTGTCTATTCTTGAATCCGTCCCGTCGACTCCCGGTTATCCAAATCTCTCTAACTTCGATTTGTCTACCATTTCCATTCTGACCTTGACTCATTGAATCTCTTCTATCTCCGGCTTTGCTTTGTCTCAACAGTTTTGCCTTGTTTTCCTGGTTCCACTTTGTCTCAACAGTCTCGCCTTGTTTCCCCGGCTTCACTTTATCTCCACAGTTTTGCCTCGTTTCCCTGGTTCCACTTCATCTCAACAGTTTCACCTTGTCTCTCCATTTTGCTTCACCTCCCCAGTTTTGTCTCACTCTCCCGGTTTGCACCCCAAACCCCTCTAGTCTCAGTTAATCTTGCATTCTTCCCATTCTAGCAATTGTCTCATAAATCCACCCCTCATTCTATCGTCACTCTTTCTGAAAACACCCATCGCGCCCCAGAACTCATCTAGTCCGTCCCAGAGCACTCCTACTACGTCTCGGACCACCGTCTACAACCCCCAAAACCCAGTAATATCCTGGAACACCCAGAACACCTTCCTCACCTCACCCTGGACTCTGTCACTTTGCGTTAGGTTGAGTGTATCTAGCTACATCCAGTCTGCTACTGTGAGGCCTTGCTTTGGAAGAAGCCCCCGAGGTCAGCGGGACCTGACACTTTGTTTGTAATTGATTCTTTGCCTCAGCCTAAAAACAAGTATCAGCTACTCAAAAAAATGCATGACAATCTCTCAGGTTTTTGCTGGAATGGGAAGTAGAACTTGGTCACAGCATCACTTCAAGTCTGGGAGGAGCTTTGAAAGGTAAGTTTACCATCACTCATCTCATTATCATTAACTGACTTTTTAATGTATCAAGGCCCATTATAACTACATCAAGTGGAGAACTATGACTTTTTCACTCTATGATGAGATGGCAAATCTTGTTAAAAGCTCTATGATGAGATAACCAATCTTGTTGAAAGCTTTATTGCAACTGGTAATACTATTTTTTGCTTATGCTTGCAATGCCACCTCCAACCAACAGTGATCTATATGATCTCAGCCCAGAGAGTGATGGTATACAAGCCTTGGATAATAGTCAGGACTTTTACATGTGCTGATGATGCTTGAAAGTTGCTAAGCACTGCCTGAGTAAATGGTAACTTAGCAGCTTAAGTTATGAGAAGCGTCAAGCAGTTGCTAAGTGTGTGAGGGAGTCCAGGCAGGATCCCAGGCACTTATAATGAGAGGGAGTGGTTATTTGGGGAAAAGATGAATAAAGTTGCTTAGTGACAAACTAAGCTGTATAGCTGCTATAGGTGTGAGGCGCTAAGGTGTGTAGACATTGGTAATGTAAAAATGATATTATACCTGTATGGTACCGTAGCAACATAGAGGTGATAAGACGGTAGATGAACACAGCCAAGTCCAAAACTTATGGCTTAGCAACTCTCAGGTGAGTAAGATGTGCTAAGGTGAAATCAGAACTCTAGCAAAGTGAGGACTGTAGATTAATGGGGTGCAATTTGATTATTTCTACAACAAAATATGTGCAGTATTTATAGTTGCCAAAAGGCCATTGCTAACTGACAGAGTAGATGTACAGTATTTATAGTTGCCAAAAGGCCATTGCTAACTGACAGAGTAGATGTACAGTAAATAAAGCCTTGACAGTTAAAATGCAACAAGGTACACCCAGTCACCAACCTGACCCAGTGTCTATCAGTCAGCAAGGCACAAGTCTACATGTCAAGACAATAAGCAGGTAAATGCCCAGTAAATTATACTTAAGCAGGATTTCATCAAATAACTCCTGTCTTAGAAAAATAACATCAGTGATTAGAAACTTGTCAAAGTAACATGCCAAATAGTGCTAAGCGTTGCTAAGAGTTGCCAACTCTTAATGTACAAATATCTGCTGCTGAGAGGTTCAGTTTCTGCTGGTTGATTGATTGCTGATAGCAATGTGTACTACTCTATGTTCTAGTGAAGTCCAGTGATTGTCTGCATGACTAGTTTTGTGTGTTGGATCATATGCACTAGCATGTAAGCTGTCTGATGACTGGCGTGTTGCATTCCAAGTCATGTACCATTGCTAAACAAAAATTAATAGAACTGCTAAAATTCAGTGTTGGTGTGCACAGCCCAGCTATAGGCTTATCAGCACATCATTGACCCTACTGTGGATGAAGATATTTATTGTAGCAATGAGCCAGAAAAAGAGTAAATGTATATTGATCACAATTACAGCATTTCTAATTTGAACTTGCTTTTAATAGATAGAGTAAATAACTTCTGCTCCAGTAACACCTGCAATATTCAAATGCACAGCATCAACTTCACTCTCATTTACAAGATCTGCCAAGTCTCACAAAGTTTCAACTAGAGAGGCACTTGCAACTGTTGCAGCATTTATTGAGCATTTGGCTAGTTCATTCACAGCTAACACAGGCAACACATCACCACAAAGGAAGAGGGCTGCAATGATGATATTGGAACAGGATGCAATGCTATCTTTACACAGCTTGCTTATTCAAGTTGATTTGTTGTGATACTGGTTTTGCTGATATTGTCACGACCTGTCCCCAAAGCACACCACACAACTCTGAGACACCTCATCCAACCCCCACGTCTTTCCCCAGCATCCCTGCCAGCAGTCTGCCTTCTTGGGTGCATGAATCCCCTGCCCTAATGACCCTAAACCCTGGCAATCACTACATCAACCCTGACAATCACTACATCAACCCTGTTTGATCCTACCCTGCCACAATCATCTGCATCAACCCTATCTGATCCTGTGGTACTGCAACTACCTGCATCACCTGCATTATCCAGCAATCACTCCAGCAATCACACCTGGCACCTAGACCTGACAACCAATGTTAGACACCTTAATACAATGATTCCAACACGCCGCCAGCTTTGATTGAGGCAATACAATTCAGAACTTGCCATACAGTCCTGGAATTCTTTGCCAATACATCCTGGAGCCCTATATAGTATGTCTATACAGTACTCCAGGACTGATCAGGCTCAGCTTGAGACAAGTTCTTTCTTGTCAAGTACTTAAGTCATAGCTAGCCAACATGTACCTTAGTCTTGATATTGCCAATAACTAAACAACTGCCCACACGTATTATCATTATTGTCTGTATTGCATCCAGTGAACCCAGTGAATCCTGCATCTATAAAATCCTCTGATTTGAACCTTTGATTTGTTAAGTCCACCCTTGAATCTGTTTTTGTCAAACTCTACTATTTAATTTGAACTTCATCTTATTTTGTCTCATCTCGTGAACCTTCAACTCATCTTGTCTCAACTTATCAACTATCAACCAGAACTCGTCTTGTCTACATCTACCTATTTTGACATCAACTTTGTTGCCCTTTTCTGTTTTGCCCGGCACTCATCTTCACCCCAGTTTTGCCTTATTTCCCCAGTTCACATCCTGGACCACTCCAGACCTGGCTATTCTTGTGTTCCCTTTTGTTTTGGCCATCATCCCCAAAGTCCACCCATTGTTACTTTGCTACTTTCTCTAGAACGCACCCCATCCCCTGGAACTTGTCTACTTCATCTCAGACTACTTGTTCTACATTTCAGACCACCTTCTACATCCTGGACTACCTTAGGACTACCCCAGAGCATCCCAGATTACTTTTCCAACCTCACCCTGGACTTTGTCCCCTTGCACCAGGTTGCATGTATCTAGCTACATCTAGTCCACCATCGTAAAGTCCTGCTTTGGAAGAAGCCCCCGTAGTCAGTGGGACCTGACAGACATGATCACTTCTATCAAGAGGTTCTGTGAAATATGACCTTTTTGACTGTAAAAGCATAACATGTCTGCTTCTGAAACAAAAGCATCCAGAAGTGAACCATCTACTGCACTAAGACAAGCCTTGAAATATAGAAACCATCTCAGATTCTCAAGAATTTCAGGTAGGATTCCAGTTAGACTAGGAAGATAGACATATTTTTGATAGAATTGTAGAGAAACAAGTGTGTCCATGATAAAGTTCAACTTCACTTATCTACATGTAATTGAATATCTGAGTTGCTGTTTACTTAGACAGCACTTAGCTACTTTTGGATGTCATTAACATCTAAGACTATACTGTAAGTGTCAGGGAACTGCTCATTTTGGTTTTAGTCTCTTCTTTTCAGGATAATTTCCTCCAATGCCTCTTCTCTGGCTCTACTCACTAGCTCCAACTTTTGGTGCCAATAGTTCTCTAATGCAGAGATATAATTGGTGCAATGACAACAGCATAGCCTTGATTCCTCTCCTCAGCTTTCTTGCTCTACATCCCTTTTCTACTTGTTATATTTTCTTTCTATATTCCTTTTGTAGCCCTATCCACTGGCTCCAACTGCTAGTGCCCAGAGTTCTTGTGTGCACAGATGTAATTGGTGCAATGTTGTCCAGTACAACTTTTCCAGCACAGCCACATTTTTTTGGAGATAATGTTCAGAGTTTTATCTTATTTTTGGAGTTTTCAGAGGTTCCATTATTTTGTACAGTTGTTTTTTATGTGTCTAAAGCTCCAGAAGTGTTCTACTTAGCCTAGAAAATTCTCAGACTTGTTTTCTTTGGACCTTTCTCTGCCAGCTGTATAGTTATACTTGTAGACCTTAGCTAGTACTCAATATACTTTGGACCTTCCTCTGCCAGCTGTGTAACTGAGCCATAGCCTTTTGAGGTCACCTTTATAGTAATGCAATTATACTTTTCAATGCTGCCAACCTTCATATTTTTTTCTTCTTGTTAGACTATACTAGCATGTTACTAAAAGTGCTGTACTTTGACAATGCATTGGCCATCAATATCATGTTTGGAGATGATCTATGTCTTGCTTGCTAATTAGATTTTGATCAAGTAGATAGAATATACCTACACCTTTAGCATTGTCTACCTCAAACCTCTAATGGACTTATCATTCTATTAAGCTGCTGAGTTCAATTTATTGTTGCATTATTTTGATTTAAGGTAGTTTTTTATCATGCTACATAATAACCAAAATTAAAAACAAATCTGGCCCTATTGTGATATAAGACTTTTAACAGTTTCACATATTCAAAGCACTTTTTATGTAACAGACTTATGCATCATACATTAATTAAACAATGAATGTATTGAAAATAATTATATTCTTGATACACATTGTATAAGGCAGCCAATTTTATATTTATACAATGTAGTACTAGAATTGAATATTGATCTGTTCTCTTGTGTGATTCTAAGGCTACTATATTTTGACATTGTTTCACTTTTTTGGACCTTTTGGGTTCAATTCTATTACTATGAGCAAACAGTGATTCTAGACTTGCAGTCTAGGACTTGATCTTATTGAACAGTGCATCAACTTCTTTGACACACATCACTAGCACAGAAAACAAGTTTTGACAAGTGATTGGATAAATACCAATCAACTGACTGAACTGACCTGCAATAGTGAGACCATTGACTAGTCATTGGCATACCCCCAGGAAGAGTTAATTGACCTGGATCAGCCTAGGTCAATAACAGCTGAAACTAGAGGAGAGGAATCTTCTCAGCAACTGAAGGAGATCTTGGAAAGAGTCGATTAGAGTGAGGCTCATCTAGCTGCAGCACCAAGCAGTGATGCATGGCAAGGAGCAGTCTGGAAGATCCCAAAACAGAACACTTGGAGAGAGGCTGCATCTTAATGCAGCCAGTAAGGCCAAGATGTTAAATGCAGACCAGGAGTTAGTTATTGGCATTAGTCTTTAGTAGTAAGAAGATACACTAGTGTGCAGAAGCCTCCTAAAATAACTTCTACTCTGGTAGTATGACCAGGAGAAAGTTGGTAGGCTGTGTCACGACCCATCTCCAGAGCACACCACACAACTCCGAGACACCTCATCCAACCTCCATGCCTCTTCCTGGCGCTCCCACCAGCAGCCTGCCCTCTCAAGCGCACGCATCTTGTTTTAGATAAGAACTCAGTCGGTTGGTAAACGACTGTATTGTTGTAATCTATGTACCTGTTTTAGATAAGAACTACAGGTGTTTATCAGTTATACTGTATTGTGTCATGTGGGGTGAAGAGCACATACCTCAGTCGGTTGGTAAACGACTGAGGTATTCGTGCTCCCACTTCCGATCCGTAACCATAGAACTGTATAGTTTTTCTCCCCTCACTTTCCCTTTGCGGCGCACCCATCACGTGGCTCACGTGCCCCTCTGGAGGCATACTACGATCCTCTCCAATACTCCCCTGGACTCATGGTAGGCGTCATTCGCACAAACGTAGAGCTGCACAAAACTTGAAGTGCTGCACGCGGGGTAGCGGTTTGGTGAACAGGTCCGTGAGGTTGTCGTTGCTCAGTACGTATGTGATTTTGATCTTTCCCTCTTCGACCGCGTGGCAGATGAAATGGTGTTTGATGTCAATGTGTTTTACTCGATTGTGGTTTTGGTTATTTTTGGCGATTGCGATTGACCCGTTGTTGTCCCCCTTTAGTGACGCTGGTGCAGGTATGGCCATACCAATTTCGGCTAAGGCCGAGTACATCCATTGGATTTGCTCCCCTGCGCGTCCTAGCGCGATATACTCGGCTTTGGTTGTTGATGTTGATACTGTGTCTTGGTATTTTGCGCTCCAACAGGTGGGTCCACCAGCTTGTAGATACACTCCACCAGATACTGACTTCCTCGTGTCGATATCGGCCGCAAAATCGGAGTCATAGTAGCCTTGTGGTATATAGTTGTCATAGCCGGGACCCTCGTACCATAGCTTGTACCCTAGAGTGGCCTTAATGTACCTCATAATGTGCATCAAGGCAAGCCAGTGTGGTTTGCCAGGATTTGACATAAACCGGCTGAGTGACGTTATCGTGAACGCGATGTCAGGTCGGGTACCCACCTGCGCATACATCAGAGAGCCTAGGACCTCGCAGTACCGTTTGTCTTTCATGTAGAACTGATCTTCGTCTGTGGCAGGGGCCTGTGTTCGACTAAGAACTATTCCTGATGGGAGTGGGGTGTACTTTGGGGTGCATTCCGCCATGCCGTATTTTTCGAGGGTGCATTTGAGGTATTCTTCCTGATTGAGAGTGATGTACTTTCCTTCCCTGTCGCGTATAATTCGTATGCCCAGAACGAACTTAATCTCCCCTAGGTCCTTAATCTTGTACTTCTCCCCTAGTTCCCTCCGTGCTCTCTCCGCTTCCTCTTTCAACGATGACATGCTGGACGTGTCATCTGTGTATGTACTCGTGACCGTCTTCTCTCCGTTTCTGTCCCTGGATCGTACTGATTGATCTGCATCCGACCTCTTGTAGCCAAGCCTTTTCATTTCTTCGTCGTGAGTACGCCACCAGTTGTTCGCTCCATCCATTGTCCCATATATGGCTTTGTCAAGGAGTGAAACTAGGCTTTTCCCGTCGTTGTCGCTGTCATTGCATGTCGTGCTCCCCTGGATTTGTTTGCCAGCTGTGACGTCGACGCTGTAGACTTTGCTGGGGCGCACTTCATATCCTTCTGGCTGCTCCATCAGGATGGGAACCTGCGTTGGGGCGTTTAGATATGCACTGGTATAGTCAACTTGCCACATTTCCCAGTCTTTGACTGTCCCGACTGCTAGATTCATCCGCAAGGATTCATACTTGACCACGGAAGCATAGGTGACAAAATAGTTGACTCCTGGAATCTGGGAAAAACCCTTTGCGACGAGACGTGCCTTTCGCCCAATCACCTTGCCATCCGCATCATATTTCAAGGCAAAAACTCAGCGATTCTTCATTGTTCTCGCCCCTGTCGGTCTCTCCACTAAACGCCACACCTTCCACTGTCTCATCATCTCCATCTCCTGATCCCTCGGCTCTTTCCAGAGATCGGGACGCCGCATCACCTTGGAGTACAATTTTGGTACCCACAAGTTGTCAGGGTCCAGGAGTTGAGTTGATAGGGCGCCAGGCATGCTCGCAAAAGTCTCTTCCTCACTCTCAGGGTTGTCAGAGCTGTTGGATGAATCCTGATCATGCAACTCAGGGGCATCGCGTCTCTTGGCTGCCAATTGCGTGGAGCGACGGGGCTCATCAGGGACACTGTTGGTACGGACATCAGGTGGTGCTGCTGGTGCATCTGCGTTCTGTTTTTCCCCATTAGGGGGTGAAGAATCAGGGGTGTCGGAAGTGTCAATGATGCTTGGGACATTGAGGACGTCATACAGATCTGCTGCGTCACCCGAGCGGTCATCAGGTACTGTGCGATGAGCAACGCCTTCTGTCACGACCCATCTCCGGGACACACCACACACCCCCGGGACCCCTTGCTTGACCCCCACGCTTCCTCCCGACTTCCCCGCCCGCTGCCCCGCCTTCTCCAGATACGCATCCCCCGCCCCACCGACCCTGACCTCCGGGAATCACCGCGTCAACCCTATCTGATCCTAGTCAGCCGCGATCACCCGCATCAGCCCTAACTGATCCCGTATCAACCCTGCCTGATCCTACGACGCCACCCGCATCACCCGGCGATCACCCCGGCGATCATACCCGGCACCCGGCACCCGCTGTCAGACCTTCGACGCGCCATACAGTCCTTCGATACGCCATACAGTCCCGGGCCTCTGCGACAATACATCCC
>JABAJZ010000256.1:0-13919 GCA_018857265.1 Termitomyces sp. T32_za158 | reverse complement strand
GCAATGTTCCTGCATGGTGGGCTATGTTCTCCTCAAGGTTGAACCCTTGTTCAGTGCTTTCAGAGGCATAAAAAGGCATATATATTGTTGTATAAGACTATACAGACATCACTACTATAGTGTGTGAAAAAAAATCAGGAAAAACAAGGCAGAAAGCACGAAATTTCAAGCTCATCGTGTCCAACGATGGCGAGGAATGGCGGAGCAATGATCAAACTGATGGCGGGCCTTGCCGATGTCAGCGATGATGCCGGAAATGTTGGCGGAGATACGTTGATGGCATTATTGATGGCATCCAACCTCACAAATATACAAGTCCATATTTAACAGGTGAATTATTGCAGGAAGCGGCAACTGACAAATTTCCTGCCTAATTGGACGTGGAATATGGGTCATATTCCATGCCTAATTAGGCGTGACATGTGGTAGCTACAGGTGTTCGTCTCTTGATACACGCTAGTGCCAGAGCTGTTTGGGAAAAGCATAAAAAACAAGTTATACCATTTCCTCGTCAGCGTCGTGTGGTGGCTTTAATGCCTTTTGCCGTTCCGAAACATGCCGTAGAAATTTCGTCTCACTATTTCAACAGTGAAAGCAGCTCTTGACAAGAGGTTGAAAAGATAAATATGCAAAATAATATAAATACATAATATAACATCGCGCCTTCGGCCCTTTCCACGCACGCACTATCAACTCAGTGTCATGTTTTGGGTGAAATACTTCGTCAACGTTCGCTAAGCATCAACAAACTCCGAGTGTGGGTTTTACGTGATGCATTATTTTGCTGCATTGGACTTGGGACCTCATTGCGGGCAGTTGTAGAGGTGATTCGAGGTTGTGCTATCCGAATCCATGGTATCCAGGCTACATCATGTCATCTACAACACATTTTTTCCCTGCCTTGCGCTAAATGCTTGCTAGGGAAGGACAAACGTTGTGCGGACTTTGAGTGTCCGCAATTTATTGACGAGAACACAGCATCCAAGGAATATCACACGTTTGCTGTGATGTTTGGTAACCATTCGCCGTCTTATGATCTTTTCCGTCAAATTCTTTGCCTTCTCCCATAGAGACGGTAAAAGTTGTGGACAGAGTATCTCACGCTTGACTCCAATCCTTGTGGTATTTTCTAAAGCGTTCCCAAGAACCCGGGTTACCAATTGCTTGATGAAGGTACGATTGGTCGATAGCAGATCAGCAGAACTCGTTTTGTTCCTAACTGCCAAACCTCCACATCAGCGTCGAAGCCCGCGCGCAACATGACAAATGATCGTCTAAGAACATATTTAAGCCTTCATTCCCAACTATGAAAAACATTTCACCATGTCTATTGAACCCTACAACACATACATTCTGGTCAACGCTAAGTCCGGTACTGCGCTTGATCTCTCTGGTACGGATGGATACACTGGTGTGTACCATTCCAATTTTACCGTCAATGTGCTTTGCCGACAGACTGAGCCATTGTTTTATAGTTTCCGGTTGGGAGCGGCATGGAGGAGAGAATCAGAGGGCAAGTACATAAGTCATCACAGCAGGGAGCTGTCTTTAATCATACGATGTAGTGGTATCTAGAGAAATACGGAGACACCAACCAATGGACCTTCCGCAACATGGCCAGCGGCAAGTACCTCGGCCTCGCTGACCCATCCTGCATGGATGATGTCCCCGTGCATGGTGTTGACTATCCTGTGCCTTGGGACATCTTCGAGGATGAACAGGACTTTTCCGCCCACAGGCGAGTTCGGTTTCCATGAGTGATATTGCTGAAAATCTCAAGAGTAAACTTCATTCGCCTTCTAGGATTATCGTTCCTGAAACGTCGTTCAACGTGGACCTTTCTAACTTCGGCGACTCCAATAACGGCACTTTGGTGGCCATTTGGGGCCAGTGGGAGGGTCAAAACCAGACTTGGAGGTTTGAACAAGGTGATTATTGATCGCTCGACGAAAAAAACACGACGAAGTACTGAGTATCTCACATCATTCTCAGTATTTGATTGAGATAATCTGGTGTCTAATGACGAAGCTTGATTCAAATCTTGATGTTGACTATAAGAAAAATGTGGACTCTTTGTCGTATTGTAGAAGATCACCGCGGAAAAATCATCTCCCATCCCATCCAGCCGAGATCAGCATGCCACGCAGACAAGCTTGAGTTTGTTTTTTCGGCCTCAAAGCGCGCTTGACGCACGAACTACCTCAACTCATGAATTTTGATCCTGGGTACAAGATTGGTTTATTCCATTGGGATGGATACTTCAGTGCATTACATACGTGTCAACATTGTGTTTGACCGATATCAGCTCCTTTCATCGACTGTTTTCGGATGGAGGAAGCACGTGAGAAAAACAGGCAAGCCAGTGTCGTTTCTTTGTGTCTGAAATGTATAACCTCTGAGGAGCTTGTACGTGAGTACAGGAAATGAAGGGAGCCAGGGAACAGGATTTGGGATTGTAACAGTAGTGTCAGACTTCGGGTGGGATTGGCAAAGTGGACCAAATGTTCACTATTCACAACAGGATTTCAGCAGCAATCTGATAAGAGCATGCTAAAGAAAAACTAGCTTTCCCTAAGGATTTTGTCGAAATTCACGTTTTGTCGCAGGCAACCGCCATGAATAAACTACATACAGATTCTGGGCGATGTTGCACGTGTTAGAGAAGGTTACAGCATTCAACGTTGATAAGATTGATTCGTCATAGATAAGATATCACTCATGGGGTCGAAATCTACTTCTCAAAATTTGGGGTATAGGCCGAATAGTATTGAGTGTTCCACACTATACTGCCCAATTCCTGTCAGTTGAGTATGGCCGCAAGCTCGAAGTCGATCAAACTTTGTCTCCACGATTGAGTGTGTAGATCCTCCCGATTTTCTGAAAATCGATTGATTTTTAGGATGCCTTATCTATTGCCGTTTGACTTCAAACATGATTCCGACTATCGAAACCGGAGTTTTAAAGGTGAGTGGTGCCAGAAATTTAGGGTGTCCATGAAGGTACGATCGATGTCGATAACAGGTCAGGTGTGCTATTTGCTCTATTGACACCATACCAGCTGCCAGGTTTACGTTCGACCCTAGCTGTCCTTTCGAGAATGTGGAGTTGTAAAAATCATCAACATGTCGCGTGATACATGAAAGAGGGCAATATAAGAGATGACGTCTGGGTCGCATCGAAACCAAAGTAGTATGAGTATCCAAGCCGGCAACACATACATCCTTGTCAACGCCAAGTCAGGTACTGCGCTTGATCTCTCTGGAACAGATGGGTACTCTGGTACGTTGTCGCGTCGCGTCTCTCACATCCATACTTCAAGTACAGGTTAACTGTCATTCACAGTCCTTGGCTGGAATCAACACGGAGGCGACAACCAAAAAGTGAGTCAAGATGTCGCGTTGACCTGTGGTCTTGTGCTGAAACTTTGTCCAGTGGGAACTCTCGCACGATAATAACCAATGGGTTTTCCGCAACGTCGGTAGTGGCAAATACCTTGGACTCGCGGAGGGAGAGCTCGGCAATAATCACCCTGTTCACGGCGTGAACGATCCAGTTGCATGGGACATTTTCCCCGACCATGATAATGAATCGGTTTACAGGTTCGTCTGATCTGTGATGAGTACCTGTTGTCAAAGTCTCATAACAAAACAAAACCTCTAGGATCTTCGTCCCTGGAACAAAATTCAATGTCGATCTCTCTGACCATGGGAATCCAGACAACGGTACCCCTGTGACGATCTGGGGTAAATGGCAAGCTGGTGTGAATCAGACTTGGAGATTCGAACAAGGCAAGTACTTTTTGGATCAAGTTTGATGAGAGATACTCATCGTTGGAACGCTTAGTGAACTAGTAGAATGATTTAAGCCTCATGGTGAATGTAACAACTTCATACTGTCCATAGCCGTACCTTTGCTGTATTACTGTAAACAAAATGAAGTGTACTGTACATCTTTTGTGTGATAGAGTCAAGCGTTGCTTGCCTCCAGAGAAGTTTGATGCCAACGAAGTGTAATTGTAGATTGATTATATTGAAAGTGCGGCTAATAGAAATACGGTGGTTGCGAGACGAAGGAAAAGAATAGAATGATGAGTGAACGTTATTTCATTCATGATTCAGGACATTGCAACTCCTTTGAAATGGCTGAATATGATGGACTCGGTTTATACCGCCGACAAGCTACATTACAGGGCTAAGGAGGGGGGACATGTAGGTCCTACTCTATCTCGGGTGTTTGTAAGGTGATCGGCTTGGGCTCCGACTCTCTGTATGTTGTATGTATTATTTATTATTTATTCACAGATTCGAATGTGGCGGGTGTCAATAGCGGAGTCTCTTTGGTATGCGCAAAAACGTGTCAAGGGTGTGACAAGTTGTCTTTGCGCCGAGTGAAGGGATGGGGGAATCTCCCGGGGCGTGTGTTCGGAAAACGCCCATAATACTGATATGCTGTGTCATTCAACTCAGGTAACGACCCGCTATTATCAACAACGGAACTGTGAAGAGAAATACATAAGGAAGCACTACAGAAGAAACGAACACAGACACAGATGGTCATTGACGACCATCATCTCAAAAGAATATAATTACAAGGCCTGCTATGATAGACGCCGTGACCATGCCCGCGCTTGCCATTGAACTCTGAACGATCACAGATACTCCTGTATCCCTGAACAAAAGCTTATTCATCGATATTGAGTGATGGATGAAATGAAGACTTGCGTAGCATGAGTCGTCGTCGCTGTGATGGCCGGAGGCAGTATCTTTGTGTCTGTGGTAGTAAACATTGTTGTCGGAGTCGGTCGTAGCGTTTCAATGTCTGTGAAAGTTGACGTCGCTGTAATAGTTGGAGGAAGCTCTAACGTGGATGTAGTTCGGTCGGTTGCGAAATTGGAAAAAGCTGGGTTATCCAACTTTCCGGCAGGGTTAACGCACTGGACATTTCTCTCGGTATCGACGTGGCAATCATCAGCAATAGCTGTTGAGATACATTTTTCAAATGATAGCATCGCCTTTTGGTAAATATAGGACACTTACGACAACAGGCAGTTGTACCAGCACAGGGAATGTAACCTCGCTTGCCGCATGCTTCACTAGGTATATGGCATTGTTGACCAATAGGGCAACACCCTTGAAATCCGTCGAATGTAGCACAGTTTTGGTCGTTTGGGCAACATTTCTCTAGCGACAAACCATAAGCGAAAATGTTGGAACGATGCTATAATGGAGGTAAGGTCACCATTAGCACATTCGTGTTCTCCTGATAAACAAAAGCCATCTCTGGGGGAGAGAACAGAGGCAGAACGGTAACTCCTTGTGCGGAGTAGAGCTGGAATGGTTTCCCCTGGGTTTAAATGTTCTACAGGAGGAAGGACGCTACCGCCAATGCAAGACAGAGCATCCACGAGAAGAAGAGAGATTGATGCAAGTTTAAAGTTCTGCATTATTGGAGTGTAAAGACGGAGGATCATGCAAGAGGCTCTCTGTGTCCTGATAAATCGATAAGAAGGTGTCCTCTATTTATGAGAAAGTAAGTCGGAGTATGTAGCCCCAAACCAGATTCTCGATTCAGTTGAACGGTGCAGATCACACCGCCCTAGATTTTTCCAAGTTGTTCAATCTGTCATTTGTCAAAACTAAAACTGGGAATGTTAGCATCACTTGGTATTCTCGCCGAATTCTCACCATGGTGAGGTCATTTACTTGGCTTCAGAAAAACTCTGGGCATTCAAGAAGCCGAGTCGCAAAGCTAGATCTGGGGCGATCTTCAAACTGACTCGAAGTACTACATACGCAAGAGATGCTGATCAATTTGTGTCGCAGGATATCATCATATTGCTTGATGGATCGGTAATTGATAATTTGACTCCGGTCTCCTTTTTGTGCTGGAAATCACCGGAGAAGTGGAACAAGAACGGTCAAATTCCTTGGATCAGGACCTACAAAGTAAACTTCTGGTGATCATCGTTGACAAATATCAGATGAGAGCGGCCATATAGCTATGCCATGTCATATCGATACCATATACCAACAGTTCTTGGATTTGGCTACCTTGTATAGCAGTGATGTTCTTTTTCAGTGTCTCCAAAAATGTCAGAGGTTTCTGCGCTCAACATTGAGTCACGAACTGAAATGGTTCGTTCGCACCTTCGAAGTGACGATGCAGCAAAAATGTAAACACCTCTCTTGAGCTGTTTATTATCTTTATCAGATACAGATAGAGTTCCAATTGAAAATGAGATAGACAATCCGAGCTCCCTACAGCTAGTCAACATTCAGTTCATACCATACCGTATGTTTCCTTGTCTTACCTACACATGTAGTAGTACCGAGATCAAGAATAGATCGGGTTATTTTGCCCAAATGGTTGCGCAAAACGCAACAGCTGATCATCATTCATTGTTATAATGTGGGGATGGTCGTCCAATCGCCGGAAACAACGGTTGTCCCGCTGACAACCCTCCACTGAATCTGCAGAAGGTGGCCTATGCGCCATAAATGCGCGAATAGGATGATCAACAGATCATGAGCGTTTACATTCCATACAGCACCGGGGCTGACTTGGACCTAGGGGACGAGTGAGCTCTTTGCCCAGATGGTGGAGTCTGGAGCGGAAATACAGGCAAGGTGTTCCGAACCAAAACGTCTGCCGCCCCCGAAGATAGCTGGTTAACAGGCAGAGGGGCATTTCATGTGGATGGTCCCACACACATTCTCTTAGCAGGCCTGGGATAGGCCGGAGCAAGGACCAGCCTCACGAAAGCACTTGTCAGCCTTCAGGACAGCTGACTGGGCGGCAGTAAGGGCCTGAACGCCCCAAGTAGATAGAGTCGAACCGGTTCCGCCCCAAGCGTTTGATTCCTTGGGGAACAGCCACGCTATTAGCCTGTGAGTGCTCTTTCCGTCGTTGAGGATGAAGAGGGAAGGTTGATCGCGATTCGCATGCGACCCAGTTGCTCCTGCCGCGAGCCCGCCCAGCCCTGAGAACAACTACTCATAAGAATTCAGTGAGAGAAGAATGAGGGAAAGAATGAGAAAAAAATCCGAGAGCTGCTGAGGGGAAAGGCGCGTTTGTCGATCGAATTTAAATAAGCAGCTCAAAGGTCACGCGCATGCGCACATCTTGTCATAGAATCATCAAGAAAAAATATCACACAAATCGGCAGCATAGAATTCAAAAAAAAAGGAAAGAACGACAGAGGACAGTAGAAAAACTTTGACCAATATTAGATCTTGGTATATTGCCGTACTCACAATCGCAGCCCCTACTTCACATTTTACCTCTACTTACACTGAATTTAGCGGATCACCGGGCAGGTCATAAATCTTCGCATAAGGATCCCACTGTGGATCTTTGTGTCTCTCGTACTCCAAGATATTTGCCACTTTCTCAGCTGCTTCTTCTCCATATATGGCAGCAATGAAAGCGAAAATTGCGTCCAGACCAGCGCTCACTCCTGATGAAGTCCATATATTTCCATCAACGACCCATCGCGCATGTGCCACCCACTTCACCTGCTCCCTCTGTGCCGTCTCCGGCCACCACTGCATCTTATTTGTTGTAGCTTTCTTGCCATCAAGAACACCGCCTCGTGCTGCTATGCCGGCACCGTTGCACACAGTGACTAGATACTGGAGAGAGGGATACACCTTTGCGACAAAATCGATTGCACTCTGGATACTTGGATGCATGGCTCCGATCCCGCCTGGAACGAGGAGGACATCAAGAGGTGGGGGTGATGCAAAGGTATGCGTTGGATTAATTGACTGTCCAAAGTCTGAGCCGGACGAGCTCGGATACGCAATTTTAGTGGATACAGGATTGAGAGTCTCAGCAAGGATCGACAATTTCATCGGAAAATAAAGTGATAACGTATTGAGTGCGTCCAATGGGCCAAACGCGTCAAGTGCTTGAAATCCAGGGAAGACGACTATCCCAAAGTTGACGGGCACAGGACCTTTGGGACGTCCCTCTACAAATCGGAAATCCTTGAAACCGGAAAGTCCACGGTCTTTGTTCCACTCACCTGCAGAAATTTGATTTCTCTCCAAGGCAAGCTTGACCTGATCCATGATGGTTGGCACCTGGAAAAAAGTGAAGTGTTCTAACCCTCTTCTTATACATTTTTATTGACCCCGTGCCAGAGAGTTGACATTCCGTACTTAGTTGAGCATGGCAAACAGCAGCAAAATCACCGCATTACAAAACAATGATTCTACTCGGGCCGACTATTCTTGAGCACAAATTCCCTTTGGCGGTGGGAGTTTGCTTATGTTGAAACGCGTAGATAGCGGAGTAACTCATAAATGATGATCATTGACATGTAGCGAGAGAGAGCGCTGGGGAAGTGCAAAAAATTGCACGGTGGAGGTCGTGAGAGTACAAGACCAGAAAGATTCAGCGAAAGTCTTGGTGAGATGCCACCAAGCTTAATAAGGTCGAGTCAATCCTCATTTAGAACCCTAACAAAGCACCAGTTCAGGTTCTTCACAAAATCATGCATAAATAAGAGGTACTAGCAGTAAAGACAATTAGAAGAGCGCGCGCAAGGACAGCGTCATGAGTGTATATCCATTTTTGCCGCTGTAGGGGGATATGTGGTGGTATGGAAAAGGGCAGAACTATCGAGTACGAACACATAAGAAAAGCATGAAAGCACCGTCGATATAGGTTAGTCATAGCGTATAGATCATTATGGAGAAACGAAGAACGAATAGAGTTCAAAAGTTCGAAAAGAAAGAATGAACACTCATCATCCACTTACACAATGCCCTTGATCAGCATCGTCTCCAAACGACAAAATTCAGGGACGATCGCAGCGTAGGTCATAAAAGCATCCATGTCCGAATCTGCTACCTTCGCCAACCCGATTTGAGCTTCACCATCTGCTGTTGCTAGTGCGACGACCGGTGTTAGTGGCGTCGGGCTGGAGAGGGTGGTTCCTAATCCACTGGTGTTTATGCCAGAGAAAGCGCCGGCGGAAAGCATATTAGAATCTGGTGTCGTGAAGGCCGTCGAAGGCGCAGAAAGTGCAGGGCTCGCAAGACTCCCAACTGATTCGGTAGTCGACGCCGTTTGTGTCCTTGCCCTGGAACCAAAGCCCAGTTCTCCGCCAATCACCCCTGTCCCAAAAGCTCCGAAGTGGCTTCCTCCAACAAAACTGCTACTACCTCCGAGTCCTGAAGCAGCCCGCTCCTGTTGCTCACGTTCCCTCTTCTCCCGCTCCAGTTCTTCATCTTCCTCCTCCTCAACAAAGACTGGAGAAAGTCCTAATCCCGACCTGCTCGGTCCCATACTCAACGCCGTTCCTCCCAAGCCATACGACGACGAACCAATGGGACCCGGAGTCGTTGTCCCACTTCCACTATTGCCTGAAACCGCGCCATTGACATTCGTTCGTGGCGCAACACCATTACTTGCAACCCATCTCTTGGTCAACACCCGCCTTCCTTCGTCTTCAAAACCAACGAGGCCTACACCCAATCCGTCCCGGTCTCTTGCCCAT
The DNA here is from genome assembly GCA_018857265.1 of Termitomyces sp. T32_za158. Taxonomy (NCBI): domain Eukaryota; kingdom Fungi; phylum Basidiomycota; class Agaricomycetes; order Agaricales; family Lyophyllaceae; genus Termitomyces; species Termitomyces sp. T32_za158. Next base: position 4,414 of record JABAJZ010000256.1, on the reverse strand, counting down.
ACCCACCGCGCGACATACGCAGCGCCAAGAGCTGCACGCCCGGGGAACCCGCGAGGAGGTGCGTTACGGTAGGGCTCGATTTGTGCCCCATCGACTTGTGAGGCGGGCACGAACACTGGGGCGTTGAATATGTCCCCAACGACGTTGACAACTGAAGGGAAGTTGGCCGCAGAGCCAGTAGCAAGGACACGTGATGGGAGAGGTGCTGGATCATATGGGTCAAAGGGGAGGCCGAGGCTCGACGTGTTCGTTGTGGAAAGTGATTGTGGTGCGGGTGAGGAGGATGCGGTGGTTTTACGCGGGGCACCGAGCACACCAGTGGCAACCATGCGGGCCCACTTGACGCGGAACGCAAGGATTTGGGACTCGATGAGGCAACGAGGATTTGCTCGAAGATCACGAAATTCGGGAACGCGAACGCCAGTCTCGAAGCGGACGGCAGTGTTCTGGAGGTGAGAAAGGGGATAGATGTCGCTTTGGAGGTAGAAGAAGCTAAACAGCTTGTCATCGAGTCTAAGTGTTCATTGAGATGAGTACAGCTAATAGAGTGCTGGAGGATTCCACTGACCCTATTGAACCTCCAGGCGGTACGATTGCGACCAGACGATCAAAGGCGCTCCAGCTTTTGGTATATTTATCACGAACGTACGCCCGTGGTATGTCTGCATTTCTACTTGTGATGACAGCAATGTATTTCCGCTTTTCCCCAGCATCCTGAGCGGGATGAGGGATGAGATGATATAGGCGAGTTGGGATATAATGTTGTGCAGGAGTCATGAGAGTATCCATGGGTCCGAAAGAAAGTACGGCATCATTTGCAGAAGGCAATAAAGAGAGGTAAGAAGATAACGAATCCGACGTGAAGGGAGAAACAATGGTATCTGAGACAATTGGTAAATTAGTTTGTTCGGGTAAAGAGAGCCTGCCACATACCAGGTTCGAATCCATAGCGTTCCACGAGGTATCTTGAGACATTCCCAGCGCGTCTTCCACCTCCAGACACGTCCACATCACCGAGCCAACCGCGTACTCTCCTTCCTTCTTCTCGGCTACCACCCACGATATCAAGTACACCCTCATCCCAGAAACCAGAAGAGGCAGGTTGCCCTGGATTCAAAGCATTGACATTCGCACCATGTACCCACATTCCTGTAGTACATGCTTCTGCTTCGCCCATTCCCATCCACTTGCCTGCGATTAGACTGCTCATGAAAGCACTCGCGAGTTGGACGCGACCAGTTCGCGCCCACACGTCCTGTGGCCAGGTTTCTCGCACGCGTAACAGTTGTGCAGCAACTAGGGATGAACTCGCGCAAGTTCCAACACGGCTCGCCATGAGATCTGGTCCACCAAGAAGGGTCTCAATCGCAAGAGCATGTGTGTGAGAGGATGTGTCTGACGCAGTAGGGACGTTTGGTAGTGAGAATAAATGAGCTGGGAAATGTTTGTGAAGAAGAATAGTAGGATCCAAAGAGGAAAATGAAGGAACTGTCGTCGATTTCCACCAAACAAGCGCGTGCTGGGATAACACAAAGTCGTATTCAAAAATTTGATGTCATATCCAGAAGTAGTTTCTCACCTGGGCAGCACCTCCAATGGATCTAATTCTCGTTAGGTCATGGTTTCGTGATAGTTTTTCGAGGATAAGGTCTATCAGCAAAAATCACGTGAGTCCTCTGATCGAGATCATATACGAGTATTGGCCGAAGTCAGTGAACGGACAAAAATTTTGGTTCCGTTCCAACTGAAAAGAAGGACGTTCAATCGAATACACAGACTCACCAAGACCTTTGATCCACATTTCTACTGGGGTCGTGTAGGCATCACCTGGATTCGTGAAAATTCCGCCATGGGTTCTGTACGAACGTCCTGTCTTGAGCATGGTTAGCAATCGGAAGCGGGCACGAAGACGTACTGGTATTCCGGTAGCTCTGTATCAAATTCCACACTTTCCACTCCAACAAGATCGAGACTCTCATCGACAATGGTCGCCCGCAGTTGATCTGTAGCCAATTCGAGTCCCAGGAAAAGAGCCTGCCCCGTTTTATGCACGGTAGGCATTATACGGTATCGTCGTCGTGGTATCTGGCGTAATATAAGACGGGATACGAGTAAAACGCGTGGCGATACGATAACGATAGAAAGAAGTGCCAGCAAACGTCGTTCACCGGAAAGATATCTCTGCCTGTTCGATTCTCAGGCTATTTCGCGTCGCACACCATCACGTTATGTTACGTAATCTTCCATTTTCGGCGCTTTCTCACGCTCTGCAAATTGAGAGACAGCATCTGACCCACACTTCACATTAACTTCATTCCTTTCCCGTCTAGCTCTTGTCAAGCACAGCGGTTCAAGTTCTAATCTGACTTGTGGGATTGTCATCTGATGAAGTCTTCTCTCGGAATCAGCCGTCCTGGGCGCCGGAGCGGAATTTATCGATGCTTCTCGATCTGATATGATATTCGAGCTATCTCTGAATCTCAAGGTGAAGACAGGTCTATGATCGCATGTCTTGAGAAGTCAAATCAGGAGGAATATTTCTAACGAATTCAAATTTATACACACGATGTCAATGGCCCAGGTCACGATCTCAGGTTATTTGCTGGTTCACCGTGCTGCGATGCGCTCAAGGAAGGGCGAAAACTGGATATAACTTGACCATGTTGAGGGCAATCATATAACATGCATACGTTCACCAGAAATGCTTGTATTTTGTCTACAAGTTTCGTGAATCCTCTCCGACTCACTGTTGAAGATTTTCGCGCAATCAGAATCTAGGTGTACAGAAATCTGTCTATCAGTAGATATAGTCGATCTGATACGCTCAGCACCATGTCCTGCATCTAACATTGATCAAGATCGACTGACTTGTTATAGCGACTCAACCTTGATTTCATATCTTTCGTTGTGACTGTGATGACCACCGACCTGTTCCAGCCAGGTATCTATCAGATATACAGCTATGCAGCCAGTTCCGATATCGCCCTTGATCTCTCTGGAAGCGATTTGAAATCAATTTTGGGTATGTGCCTTCCTCACGCAGTGCTAGGTATGCTGACTCATGAATCCCAGGCTTTCCTGCTCACCAAGGATGTAATCAGAAGGTATTTTAGTCAATATGTGGTCACATCATTTAATCCAGTCTTTACAGTGGGAACTTTTACCCTTGGGCAAAGGATACTCAATTCGTAATCTGTATAACAGCAATTACTTGAGCATTGAAGATGGACTATGCCATCTCGGCCCTGTTGTGGCCAACCCCTACCCCGTCAGTTGGGCATTAATACCTTTTGGTACTGAAGGGGGGATATGGAGGTTAGATGTCTAGATTCATGTCTGATATTTCGTTATCTGATCTGATCTCACATCCAGGATCAGCTGGCCGAACACTGCACTTACAATCGGTCTGCCTGAAGTCGAGAGTGAGCCAAATACGCTGGTCAGTATAAAAACCGATCTTCTATCTCTTGAGCAACTTTGTGTTGAACCAGGTTTACGAAGGCTCGCCTGGTGAAAATCGATAGCTTTGGCTCGAAATCCCTCTGGCGCTTTGTCCCACAGAAGTTTACACCTGAGGCGGCACCAGCATCTTCTGCATCTGCCGAAGCTGAATCCGCGCTTCCTGTGTCTCTGACAACCACCGATACTAAAATGGAAGACAATGGCGATTTGACGGTTAAAACGACGACAACAACTGTTGTCACTACGGTCACAAAGATTGCAAAGACGGTGGCTTCTTCGACGTAGACGCTTGTTCATCTCGTGAAATATAATAGCATGCCAGGTTAGATTGAGTACTACGGGATAGATGCTATCACAAACGTTATCACTCGACACTGAATTCAATGGCATTGGTGGTTCCTATGCCATTTCATCTACTCGAACTCTACTCGAACTCGAGTATTCGACGGTACGTACACTTATCAAGTTGTAACCTTTCAAATCCGCCGTGGAAATATATTTATATTACAGTTCACAAGCAGACATCGTAATTTTCCTCAGATCAGGCACATCCTCTTTATAGAAGGACTTAAACCGGTATAACTTGTGTGGTAAAGTCTCCGAGTCTCCAAGTCTAAGTGATCCCATCGATGCTCATCCTACATTGTACTATCGAGTTACCGCATTTTCGTTGTCACAATCTTCTTTTCAGGTTCTGTTGACTCGACCATTCTCCGTCTGAAGCCCGTGTATTATTTGATTGCCTCACGTCAAGTACAGAGGTTTACGCATGAGCGTTCCTGGTGTATATAACACCTATTTTTTTCTCTCCAATAGAACACAAAAATCCACTGCGTCACTCGAGTCCATCCCGATCTGCCTGAGTCAGGTTATACTAGGGGAGGTCAGAGTAGGCGATTTTGGTCGATTCTGGAAGTCGATTCCGAGGCGAAGCTGATGCGATTCTGGTCCC
>JABAJZ010000255.1:0-13940 GCA_018857265.1 Termitomyces sp. T32_za158 | reverse complement strand
CTGGCGTCGTCAAAGATGAGAAATGTGCATATCTCCTAATCTAGGGTTACAATTCTAATCTCTTTCTGATTTTACCATGAGTGCCAACCTTTATGCAAACCGCTGTAATTACGGATTTTCCTTTGCCGAAAAGGACTGGACGGCCGACCTGATCACACGCCGAACAAGATTCAAAAACGCCTGAGGTCGAATTTCAATTGACAAAGTCCGACTGGAAGTAGAAGTATGAAGACTATAGGAGCTGAATACATCTCAAACAAGAGGGGGGAGTAAATAGGTTTCAAAGGGTGAAATCAAGGAGAACATGTGATATCAAACAACGACACAATTGCTGAATGAAAGGACAAGACGTTGTTGTTTTCTATCGATATATCCACTGTAAGTCGGTGTGACGCGATCCTTCTGGCCTGAATATCCACAATTTGGGAATAGGGAATCGGCTTGGGTCCTGCAATCTCGTTCGCTCGAGAAGGCACCACCCTGATGCGTTGCGCTTGCGTGTCCAAAACTTTGATGCGCACTGTCTTGGTCCCAGTGGCTGGCGCAGTAGGAGTCAAGAAATTTTGAGCTAGGCATAGACTGCGTAAAAGAGAAGTCGAAGGTGAAATGAGACTCACATATCACCAACGCTTGCTTTCTGTATGTCGGCGGACTCGGAGCATATTAAGGTTTTCCAGCAGTGCACGGAACTGATTGAAGTGACGTTTGACACAGCGCAGAGGACCACCAGGGGAATGATTGTGGAAAGGCGCATATTTATGAGTAGGCTGTTTATGAGTAGGGTTCCTAGGTCTGGGTCAGTGACACGGTCGCAGAAGAAGAAGCAACGCAACACACTCTTTGTTGGAACCTTTAGATGAGGATGGAGGCAGCATATTGTGAAGCAGGCAGGCTTTATACTGTGTCCAGGTTTCATTAATCATTCCTTGTCGGGTGCAAACTGTGATATCGCAAGTTTGACATCTTGTGGCGCATGAGCTAACCATTGCTAAGAAGCAAGGCGAGGCGCAAGCAGACTTCAAAGTAGTTCACGGCGAAAATTTCATTGTTTGACAGCGTGCAAGCTGTGATATAGAGTTTGACTTCTTGCGACATGGGTACACGGCTGCGACCTGTGGCGGCAGAGATTTGCAGTAAATTCATGGCTTGCTTTGGAACCGAGGGGGGTAGTAGGGCTCTATATATAAAGTTTGACTTGCGACATTGACACACGGCTGTGACCTGTGGCAGTGGAAAATACGGTATGTATGAATGTGATCTACGGCTTGCTTTGGCCAGTAGACCGAGTATATAGGGTTCGACTTGCGACATGGGTACACGGCTGCGACCTGTGGCGGCAGAGATTTGCAGTAAATTCATGGCTTGCTTTGGAACCGAGGGGGGTAGTAGGGCTCTTTTTAGAGTTTGATTTGCGACACGGACACACAGCTGTGACCTGTGGCCGTAGCAGCAGAAATTTAGAGTATGTGTGTAATTTACGGCCAAAAAAGAGCAGATGGTGGGGTATACGCTTCAGGATGCCGGGTGTCGCAACGGTCCATTCGTTCATGTGTTCGGCTTGTGGCTGGCTAGTAGATGTGGGCCTATCACCGTCTTGTACCAGGGTCTACAATCCGTTATGGATTTTCCTAATGTCTGTAGAAAGTGATTTTGACGGTTTACCTGATCACATGCCGAACAGCCTGAGGATAGGAAGAATGGTTAGAGCTCCAACACACCCCATTTGTCAAGAATATCTATAGACTAGATAACCTTCAAAAACTGATAGATAATTGACGCAGCATGATGTATTGCAGGGCTAAGTATAAGAACAATTTATTGACTTGGCTGGAGTTCAAACAGAAAGAATAGTTTATTTAGTTATTTATATTAGTAACAAGTATGATGCATACCTGGAGTTCGAACAGAAAGAATGTTCAAACTCCAGGATATTAGGGGTTTTTATGTGTCTGTACTTATCAGACATTAATGACATAAAATATGAGGTGCACAAGATGTCGACGTAATAATGACCGTGTATCATACGCACCATTACTCCAATGATGAGATGACATGACTATGACATACAAGTCGAGTCAGTCAAATCCTTCATCACTCCCACTCGTTGAATCTGGTGCATAGCGCACCCCCAGAATATCGCGAAATTGTTCAAAAGAATTTCTGGGAAGGGCCTTAGTAAAAATATCGGCAATCATATTACTGGTAGGAATATAATCGAGTTTGAGTATGCCTCGTTCGATGTGTTCTCAAATAAAATGATAACGTATGTCGATATGTTTGGCTCTGGAGTGACTGACAGGATTATTTGACAGTGCTATACTTCCCGAACTATCAGTGTGAATGATAGTGGCTGTAGTTTGCAGAAAGTTAAGATCTGATAAAAGGTTGCAGAGCCAAATAGCTTCATGTGTAGCATTGGAAGAGGCTATGTATTCGGCTTCGACAGTTGAAGTCGCGACCACACTTTGCTTCTTGGAGGACCAGGACACTGTACTGCCATTTATGTCAAAGCACCATCCGCTGATGGATTTACAATCATGTCGGTCTTCGGCCCAATTTGCATCACTCCAGCCTACTAAGGATATTTTGCTATTTTTGATGGTCCCGCCAAGTTCAAGGGACATGCTCTTGGTTCCTTTTAAGTAGCGAAGAATTCTCTTGCAAGCGGATAAGTGTTGGATGCCAGGATTGCTAGCAAATTGCGCAACAGTTCCTACAGCGAATTGAACGTCGGGTCGAGTCAAGCATTCTTCTTTTTCACACTTGCAGAGACCGACGCTGACTTTGTCATAGGTACACGTACGAGTGAATATGTATATTAGCGAAAATAAATCAGGCGTTTTCGCGTGCAGCAGTGTGCCCAAGAGCTGTGTGGCGAAGAGGAGTGATTCAACAAAGGAAAGATAATTGATTCCTTTCGCAATTCTGTTGTATTCCGCTATTTCGGAAGGTGTGCTTGGTGATTGAACAGTCGACAAATGATAATTAGTTGCCATGGGAGTGGATATGGGATTACAATCCTTCATTCCGAAGCATTTTAAAATAGAATCGATATATGATGATTGATTCAGACGGATAATTCGATTGGGTCTATCCTGAGTAATGCCAAGTCCCAAAATATACCGGATTTCCTCCAAATCTGTTATATCGAAATGTTTGGATAGATTTCTCTTGAGAGTTATGATTTGGTCAATGTCTTTGCTTACAATAATTATATCGTCGACATAGACCAAGATCATGAATTTGATTTCTCCCGAAGAGCGATACAGATAGAGGCAGTCATCAGAATGTATTTGAACTAGCCCAAGCTTAACCAGCACTTGATGAAGGCGTTCCTTCCATTTGCGCCCAGCTTGTTTTAGACCATATATTGCTTTTAACAGTTTCCAGTACTTAGTTTTTCCAATGCCTATAGGAGCCTTCATATAAATTTCTTCGTCTAAATTTCCCTCCAAATAGGCGCCAATGACATCAACTTGATGTATTTCAAAGTCCAATATGGCGGCGAGTGTGAGGAACATGCGAAGAGTTGTGAATTTGGCTACTGAAGAAAATGTTTCGTTAAAATCAATGCCAGCTACTTGAGAGAAACCTTGAGCTACAATTCGAGCTTTGAACTTAGCGTGATTTCCCTTTTCGTCAAATTTTTCCTTTAAAACGATCTTGCTCCCAATGGCGCGAACTCCGGCTGGCAGATCTTTAACTTCTTGAAAAACCTTTTTGTCAAGTAGCTGCTGGTACTCGATGTTGATGGCTTGTTGCCATTCTTCTGCGTGGGATGATTCCACGGCTTCGGCATACGAGGGACCAGAAACAGCAACAAATGCTACATGTTCAGGACCCTCATTTTCTTCGTCTTGACGATATCTAATAGGAATACATTGTTCACGAGAGGAAGGGTTGCGCTTTGGTAAATTCTCCCACTTCTTAGATTTCTTGGGAGCTGCAGGAGTGTCTAATGTTGCAAGAGGCTGGACAGGAGTCATAGGCCTTGTGGGTGTGGGATACTGTAGATCTTCGACATTCCCAGGTGAAGTACTACGCGACGTATGATCAGATAGTTCCTCATCTTTTAACTCCTTTTCCACCTCAGATTTGGAAGGTGGAGTAGGGATACAAACAGATCGAGGGGTGTCTGAAGGAGGATACAATGCAGTGTCAACTAGATTATTGATTTCTTCAGCGGAGGATCTAGTAAGGCCGGCTTCAATACATGCTAGCTCGCTAGGTGTGTCGTCTTCATGAAAACTGACATCACGAGAGGTAATCAGCTTTCCGTTCTCTAGATCCTCAAGTCTTTATCCTTTAGTTTCGTCGGCCCACCATCCAAGCATGCGAACTCGTACGGCTCTTGATTCCAACTTGCCTTTGCGTACCTCTTTTGGTACATGTGCCCATCTGAGTGAACCAAAAATTCGAAGGTGGGTGTAATTCAGATAAGACTCAGTCGGTGTAGAAAACGACTGATATTATCTATGTACCTGTAATTCAGATAAGACTACACTAAGTATTAGACAACCTCGGTATGCGTGATAGGATAGTTATACGCACCTCAGTCGGTGTAGAAAACGACTGAGGTGTTCGGTCTCCGAATCCGATCAAGTACCCCTAGGAACTGTATAGTTCCCCCTTTTTTCTTTCTCAAATTTTACTTCCTCCTACGACATAGTCCACGTGACTGCTAGTGGCGCGCGACCTGCGATCCCTGCTCAACACTCCCCCGGGCTCGCAGTACTCGTCGTGGCTGTCTTCTCGCAGAGGCGAAGGGCCAAGCAGAACTTGTAGTGTTGGGGTCGTGCCAATGGTTTGGTAAATAGATCGGCAATGTTCTCGGTGCTCGGTATATACTCGATTTTGACTTTCCCTTCCTCGACCGCGTGGCGAATGAAATGGTGTTTCACGTCGATGTGCTTTACTCGGTTGTGGTTTCGTTTGTTTTCGGCAATCGCGATGGACCCGTTATTATCGCATCTAAGACCTGCTGGTAAGGGGACCGCCATACCGATTTCCGCTAGTGCCGCATACATCCACTGTATGTGCTCCCCCGCTCTTCCTAACGCAATGTATTCCGCCTCCGTCGTTGATGTAGATACCGTGTCCTGGAACTTGGAGCTCCAGCATGTCGGCCCTCCCGCCTGTATGTAAACTCCTCCGGATATGGACTTCCTCGTGTCAACGTCTGCCGCGAAATCCGAGTCGCAATACCCGCGTGGCACGTAGTCGGTGTATTCGGGTCCTCCGTACCGCAGCTTGTAGTCAATAGTACCTTTTATGTATCGCATTACGTGCGTGAGTGCGAGCCAGTGCGCCTTCCCGGGGTTGGTCATAAATCGACTAAGGGACGTAATGGCGTATGCTATATCAGGACGGGTGCCTATTTGCGCGTACATGAGGGAGCCCAGGAGTTCGTTATACGGCTTGTCGGTCATGTAGTACCGGTCCTCATCAGTGGCTGGTGCTTGTGATCTGCTGAGGACGATTCCGGGCGGGAGTGGGGTGTACTTAGGGGTGCAGTCCGACATGTGGAACTTTTCGAGGGTTCGTTTCAGGTATTCTTCCTGGTCTAATGTGATCATCTTCCGATCCCTATCGCGTGTGATGCGGATGCCCAGAACGAATTTTAACTCGCCGAGATCCTTTATTTCGTATCTCTCGCCGAGTTCGGTGCGTGCTCTAGCTGCTTCTTCTCTGGATGATGACATTCCCGATGTGTCGTCCGTGTACGTACTCGTGATTGTTTTGTTCCCGTCTCTGTCCCTCGATCTCACGGATTGATCTGCGTCGGACCTTTTGTAGCCGAGTCGTTTCATGTCTTCATCAAGGGTACGCCACCAGTTGTTAGCACCATCCATCGTGCCGTATAATGCTTTGTCCAACAGCGATACCAGACTTCTCTCATCGTCTCTTGTTCCCCCACCTCCAGTCACATCCGCCGCTTCCTCACTCCCCCGAACTCGATCGCCGCTATTAATGTCGACCCTGTAGACCTCACTCGGACGTACTTCGTACCCTTCCGGCTGTTCCATGAGAATCGGTACCTGGGTTGGCGCGTTAAGGTACGCGCTAGTGTAGTCGATTTGCCACATTTCGTAATCGCACACTGTTCCCACTGCCAGGTTCATCCGGAAGGATTCGTATTTTACGACTGACGCGTACATGGCGAAATAGTCCACCCCTGGTATCTGGGAGAAACCCTTTGCCACGAGTCTGGCTTTCCGCCCCACTACTTTGCCGTTCTCGTCGAATTTCAGCGCGAAGGTCCACCGGTTCTTCATTGTCCTCGCCCCATTGGGTCTCTCCACTAACCGCCACACCTTCCTCTCACTCATCTTTCTCATCTCCAGATCCATGGGTTCCTTCCAGAGATCGGGTCGCGTCATAGCCTCCGAGTATGATTTTGGGACCCACAGGTCGTCATTTTTGTTCGTGGTAACCGATAGTGCGCCGGGCATGCTTGCGTACGTCTCTTCTTCACTTTCAGGGTCGTCTGTCTCGTCGATCGAGTTCCCCTTTCGCAGATTAAGGGTCGCATCGTGCTTCGCAGCCAATCTACTGGACCTCCGGGGTTCGATTGCGTTGCTTCTGCGCTCCTGGTCGCACGTTCTGTCGATGGGGTCTGGTTGGTTCGTCGCATCGTCGCTGCTCGCATCTGCGGTGGCCTGTGGTGTGATGGGTTCCTCGGTGGTGTCAATCTCGAATACGTCGTACAGGTCGGTCGCTTCTCCGGTCCGGTCGTCTGGGAGTGTTCTGTGAGCCGTCCCTTCTTCGAATATAACGTCCCGCGACCTAAACATTCGCCCTGTCTCGCGTTCTAGTAACTTATAATCTCCGCGACCGAAGTACCCCACCATCACTGCTTTGACCGACCGAGCGTCAAGTTTGCTCCCGCCGTCCTCCCTGGGTACTTTTGCGTACGCAGTGCATCCGAACGGGCGGAGATGTGCCACATCCGGTTTCTTTCCAGTACGTAGCTCATATGGAGTCTTCCCGGGGTGGCGCGAGCTGGGGACGAGGTCGAGGATATACGTGGCTGTAGCTGTTGCTTCGCCCCAGTAGTGGCCCGGGAGTCTCGAGTCGTGGAGCATGCTCCTCGCGAGGTCGAGTATCGTGCGATTCCTCCTCTCGGCAACCCCGTTTGCAGACGAGGAGTGTGGTGGCGTAGTCTCGTGTATGATCCCCCGCTTTTGACAGTATGCCTCCCATAGTTCGTTTTTGAACTCCGTGCCCCCATCTGTGCGTATGCACTTCACCCTGTGCCCCCACTGTGTCTCGGCTCGATTGTCGAAGGCTATCAGGCACGCTAAGGTCGTCTCGGCTGCTTTATTGGCGAGGTACCACGTAGTGCATTCAGCGCCGCCCTGGTCAGTCGCTACGAGCATCAGTGTTTTTCCGCCCGTGGTCTGGACGCGGGCGGGACCCCAGATGTCGAAAGCTACTCGCTCGTAAGGGGCGGACTCAGGGTCAGGTCTTGCGTCAAACGGGCGGCGTGCGTGTTTGCCGAGAATGCAATCCTCACACTTCCCACTCACTGACATTTTAGTGATTGACATGCCGTCGACTATGCCGTCGTGGAGCATTTTTCGCACTGTGGTCTCGCCGATGTGTGCCAAGCGTCGGTGCCATGTCTCTAGGTCAGCCGGGTGGCTAAGGGATCGGGTGGCTAGGGCAGTCGGTGGTTGTATGAATGGGACGGTGAACATTGCGCCCTCCATCGAGCATTTCATGAAGGGGGTGCCATCGGGTGCTCGCATCGTAGCCCCATCACTCTCCAGTCCAATGGTCACTCCTTTTCGTACCAAACATCCCAGTGAAATAAGGTTGTGTGAGAGTTCGGGCGCATGTAGCGCATCGTCGAACGTAATTTCGATAGTCTCATCACCATGTCTGACCCATTTACGTACTCGGCCGCAACCTTCCACACGGAAAGTACGCCCCTCAGCTGTGAGGCCCACTATGTCATTTGTGCTAGGGGGGCTATACGTCACGAAGTCTGATTTATTTGTGAAAAAGTGTCGACTGGCTGCTGAGTCGGCGTACGTCACTGAGTGCTTGTTACTTTGGGTCTGTGTTGAGAACGCAAGGCACTTGACGTTGGCGTTGTTATCGGATGACATTACTATCGCGGAGTTTGCCTGTGGGGACGTGATCGGCGAGGGGGTGGCGTTCGGTGTTGGTGACGTCGTGTTGTTAGACGACCCTTTATTTCTTTTCCACCAATCTGGGTACTGGCCCTCCATCCCCCCCCCTTTCCGGAAGCATTTGTCCTTAGTGTGGCCGACACGTCCGCAGTTCGGGTTATCGCACTTCAGGTTTGATTTATCATTTCGGTTTGGCGTCTGTACTGACAACGCGTGGACCGTGTTGGCAGGAGCAGTGGCGGAGGGGCCGTGAAGTAGGAGTGCGTGCGTCGTAAGTCTGACAATTACGTCCGCTGACGTCTTTTCGTTGAAGAGGGTACCGGTTACTGGGGCCCAAGTACTGGGCATGGATTTTATTATGTACGCTCTGAAACGCTTGTCGTCTATGTCCACTCCCTGGTCGTTTGCTTTGGTCCACGCGGTTCGTAGGGCTCGGAAATGACTCTCAATATTGGCTCCGTCTCGATACTTCAGGGAACTCAGTTCCTCCTCGGCCTGGAGGAGGCCTAGGTCTGTCTTAGCATCGTGGATTTTGGTGAGTGACTCCCATGCTTGCGCAGCTGTCCCATCGAGTTTCACTCCAGCCCCGATAGGGTTGACGACGTTCAGAATTATCATGCTGCGGGCGTATGCGTCCCGTTGCTTCCATTCGTCTGAGGTTGGGTTTGAGGCCCCCCACCACGTTGTCGGTGTCTCTAGGGCCACCGCCTGTTTGTCATCGCTCTTGCCTTTTGTGACAGGGTTTGTGATGGTGCCGGTGAAGTAGTCGAATAGACCTCTCCCTCGGGCAGCCTCCGTTATCATGGTTTTAAATGTCGACCAGTTTGATCCATCAAACCTCTCCTCCATCGGTAATTGGTATAGAGCTGGGTTTGACATTGTTTCTTTCAATTTCGGTTTGTACGTTCGGTAAATCACTTGAGTCGTTTATTTAGCTGAGTAGCTCGGGGCCCATAACCTGTAATTCAGATAAGACTCAGTCGGTGTAGAAAACGACTGATATTATCTATGTACCTGTAATTCAGATAAGACTACACTAAGTATTAGACAACCTCGGTATGCGTGATAGGATAGTTATACGCACCTCAGTCGGTGTAGAAAACGACTGAGGTGTTCGGTCTCCGAATCCGATCAAGTACCCCTAGGAACTGTATAGTTCCCCCTTTTTTCTTTCTCAAATTTTACTTCCTCCTACGACATAGTCCACGTGACTGCTAGTGGCGCGCGACCTGCGATCCCTGCTCAACAGTGGGACAAGTCGGGCTTCTTTTTATCGTTTCTGTATTCAGAAAAGGGGATTTTTCCTTGCAGAGCCGACGTCGGGGTGATAGATCGAATGTAAACGGAATACATAAAGGCATCACCCCAGTATCTCAAGTCCATCTTTGCATTATGCAGCATGCTACGAGTCATTTCCATGACAATAGCTATCGCGCGTTCGGCTATCCCGTTTTGTTGGGGACGATAAGGATTGGTAGTCTCGTGTTTGAACCCATTTAAAGAGCAGAATTTGCTCATAGCAGAATTGATGAATTCCGTACCATTATCGGTTCGAATTATTTTGACAAAATGACCACCTTGCCTTTCAAGTCGACTAACAATGTTGCGAACGCAGTGACAGACTTCTTCTTTAGATTTCAGAAGTCTTCCAATAGGCAATCGACAACTAGCCTCGACAACAACTAGAGCGTATAGATATCCATCCCAGGTGGGTACACTCATAGGGCCTGTCAAGTCCATGACGAGAAGCTCATTTTTCTCGTATTTGGAACTGCTAGAGTCTGGCAATGGGGGACAAAAGGCTTTCCCTTGGGCACAGCCGCTACATAGGCAATCGAATTCACGTGGTAATTTGATATTTATACCCGTTATAAGATCCTTATCCATCATAGACTTTATAGTGCAAGGGTCAATGTGCCCTAGTCGCCGATGCCACAATCTCATAGTCGATTCATTGGCGATAAAGGAAAGCTGTCCGTCACGATCTCCAAGGCACATGGTTTCAATACGATAGAGCGTACCAGTAGAACCAATAAGATTAGCCTGCAGAAATTCGTGATCATGCCATGACAATGCGATACCAAACGGCAATCCTTTGATTGTGGCGCCCGCTCGTTGTAGCTTCCCAAGACTAATTAAGTTTGCCCCAAGAGTCGGAATATGTAGGACGTCGTGGAGATTGACATCGTTAGTGCCGTCTAGCAAATTTGTTCGAAAGGCAATTGTACCAATACCATTAACGGGTATTTGATGTAAGCCTCCAACAGATACGTGTTGAGAATCTACTTCCTGATATTGAACAAAATATTGTTTGTCAGATACCATATGGCAAGAAGCTGCACTGTCAAGCAGTAGACCAGAAGGCATCCCTTCGTAGGTGGCCATTAGGACTTTGCCGATTTCACGACTCTTGTTATCTAGATTGTTTACTGCCAAATTAACATTGCCAATATCTTTTGGATTTCTTCGGCTTTGGGCATTTAGGACTCCAATGCCCTTTGTTGCCACAATTGTGACAAATATCTTCAGGCTTTGGCTCTCGCTTCGGTTTCTTCTTCGACGAATTCTTTTCGGATTTACTCCCACTCGAATGTTGGTTACCTTTAGTGATGAGGGCCAGTTGTTTGGTTGTGGAATTATTTTCGTGGATTGTGCGTTCGTATATTGACATTAATTCCACAGAGACATTATCGAGGGTGAGAGTATTGCCACGATACAGTAAATTCTGCTTGACCACTTCCCAGGTTGGAGACCTGGGCAACGACAATAGAATCACATTGATTATAGTAAAGTCGTCGACCTTGTGGTTGGCTTCGAGAAACCTTCGTCGAACATTTAAGTAGAAACCGATATGATCTGACGTGGAGGAATTCCCATCCCATTTTTTGGCGTAAAGTTGCTGATAATAGTAATAGACATTGGTACCGCTTTGTTGCTCGACATAGTCCCTTTTTAACTGCTCCCAGATTTGCATGGAGGTATTGGCGGAAACAATGGATTCTCGCTGGGTGTACTCGATGGCATTGCGGATTAATCCCATTGCAGCATCATCTTTATTTAACCAGCGTTTGAATTTATCGTAAGCTTGTTCCCATACCTTGTACTCACTCGATTGGAGTACATCCATAAGTTCCTGACCGACCTTTTTGACAGTCATGGATGGAGCATCCTTGGAGGGACAAGTAGTCCTCATCAGATTAGGAAACTCGGTGGGCGGACTAGGAGGGCAACGTTCACGACCAGAAACAACTCCCCACAAGGATTTCGCCTGTAGAGCTGATTTCATGTTGTCAGACCAAGTATGATAATTTGTTCCATTAAGCTTTGGAAATTGTAAGGTTTCCGAAGTTTCTGAGGCCTCGGGGCCCATAACCTGACGCAGCATGATGTATTGCAGGGCTAAGTATAAGAACAATTTATTGACTTGGCTGGAGTTCAAACAGAAAGAATAGTTTATTTAGTTATTTATATTAGTAACAAGTATGATGCATACCTGGAGTTCGAACAGAAAGAATGTTCAAACTCCAGGATATTAGGGGTTTTTATGTGTCTGTACTTATCAGACATTAATGACATAAAATATGAGGTGCACAAGATGTCGACGTAATAATGACCATGTATCATATGCACCATTACTCCAATGACGAGATGACATGACTATGACATACAAGTCGAGTCAGTCAAATCCTTCATCAATAATACTGTTGTAAGTTTTAACCAAAACCCTAACCGCTCACCATATGAGCCGTAGACAGGTCATATGCCTCTTAACTCTTTTTACTGTGGTTATTGCCTTGGCCATTTGGTTACAGCGCTTACATTTGCTATCTTACCAAAAGAAATCTCCGGCTCAGTCTTTTTTTTCGCTCCGTTTTAGCATACTAATGCATTATTGGAACTTACAAAGAATGATGCATTATCACTCTACTGTAATTACGCAGAATAATGCACTAGTCTGTCCGGAACAGGTGTGAAGTCGAGAATAGACAAAGTCCGAGTGTAAGTAGAAAGACTACAGGAGCTGAATACGTCTTGAACCAAGAGGGTGAAGTAAATACAATTTGAAGGGTGAAATCAAGCATAGTCCATTATATCAAACACCGATACAATTACTGAATGAAAGGAGAAAGCGCCGTTCACCGGAATCAGTATATCCACCCAGAGTCGCTTCCACCTCAGCAAAAATGTCTTCAGTAGTCCCGCATTTCGAGATTATCCTATCAAAATTGTCCTTGCAATCTTGTTGGCTCAAGAAAGCACCACCCTGATGCGTTGCGGTTGCGGGTGAGTCAGAGGCCCAATGAGCAGTGGTTTTGTTCCAGTTGTTGCTGCAATAGGAGTCACGGAGTTTTTGGCTAGCGTAGACCGTGTGAATGAGAAGATGGATGAAGGATGAGGAGTAGTACATGTTGAGTTCTAAATCTAGCATTAAATCAATGAGACCTACAGATCTCCGTCGCTTGCTTTCACTTTGCCGAGGCATCGCAAGGCGTTCCAACAGTTCGGAGAAACGTCTGCCGCGAGAACGTTCAACACAGCCAAGAGGACTACGATGGGAATAGCTGTGGGAATGCGCATGTTTGTGAGTAGGGACTCCTGGGTCGTAGTCAGTGACACGATCGCAGGTGAAGCAATGCAACACACTCTTCTTTGGATACTTTGGATGAGGATGGAGACAGCGTATTTTGAAGCAGGCAGACTTTATAGCAGTGTCCAGATTTCATTAATCAGTATTTGGTATCGTGCAAGCTGTGATACCAGAATTTTGACACCTTGTGGCACGCGAGCTAATCAACAAGGCGAGGCGCAGGCAGGCATGATAGGTCGGTGAAGGATTCATCCCTTGTCAACGGTGACTTGCGACATGGGCACTGCACGGCTACGAAGTGTTTGGCAGTACTGATTACAGAAAGAATTTGTGGCTTGTTTCGGCACCGAGGGTGATAGTAGGGCTCTATATAGAGTTTGACTTGCGACATGGGTAGACAGCTGTGACCTTTTAGATGTATCAGTGGAAATTGACAGTACTTATGTGACAGGGCACAGTAGGGCTCTACAAAGAGTTTGACATATTATGTGACCCTAGGGGCGCAGAGCCAAAAAAGGGTAGATGGCGGGAGATGGGGTCTTAGTCAGCAAGTGGAAGTTCCGCGATGCTGCCACTGTCCCCGATCATGGCGCCAACCATGCACAACGCAGACGACGACAAGGTCAGGCCCTATGTCATCGTCGCAGACATCGGCAAAGGCAGCTTTGCCACCGTATACAAGGGTTACCATGAGGTCTGTTCGTCGTGCGCATCTCACTCACATTGCACTCATGCCCCATCTCACCATCGCCCGCAGGACACCTGCCAGCAGGTCGCTATCAAGACCGTCAAGCGCGACAACCTCACCGCCAAGCTTAATTCGTGCTGCCGATTTTGCGAAATTGAGAAGTCGTATTTGAGAAATTTGGGAAATATTGAGACAGGTCGGCGCGTGTGTTTTGCGAGAAAGAGTTGATATTTTAGAGTCTGGAAGTTCTCGAGTCGACCGCCCGAAAGAGGCCGAACTCAAGCTAACTACGAGGGACTAGTTTTAGGAGGTGAGTAGTGGTGATGTAGCATGGAGTGGAATGTAATAGGGACGGTGAGTGGGGATGCGAAACGCATAATCGTAAGCGTGATCTAATCGGACGAGTACAGCGAGCGCAGCACTTCAGAAAATGTAGTGTGTTTCCTGAGAAAAAGATGTCAGAAATATGTTTTTCAATTTCTGACACCTTTTTCTCAAGAAACATGTGAAATATTGTGTCAGAAAT
>JABAJZ010000254.1:0-13964 GCA_018857265.1 Termitomyces sp. T32_za158 | reverse complement strand
CTTGAGTCACGACTATCTCGTTTTCGGACATGGCAAACATGCATGGTGGGGATTGCTGAATCCTTGACATTTGCTTTCCGGCTAATTTTAATCCAGCCCGGGAAGATTCTTCGCTGTCAACGAACTCAAAATTTTAATTGCACATACCTTGCTCAACTATGATGTGGCATTCGAGAATGATGGTTCACGACCCATTGATTCTGCATTCAATGCAAGGATCTCGGTTGACCCCAAGGCATCTGTCCTGTTTAGGAAGAGGCGTTCAACCTCACCTTGAGCACCTTCCCCCATATGTCCATGTCGATCCGTCTAATTAACCGTGAGCAGTCATAAAAGGAAAAGTTTTTCGATTCGCCATCACAAGGATTTAAGTCTGAAAATTGATAGTTCTTTCACGTCCCATTCTGTAATAGTGACATTATCATTTGTGATTATACATGTCTCCTGATCAAGAGAGTCCCGTGGATTTTCACGAGATATCACGGCGATGGTTGAACACCACCGCCTTGTCATTGATAAATGCGATCTGCTGTTTCCTGTAGTCGTCCGGTATCATGGTCAAGTTGGCGCTGTTAAGATCCATGATCACCTGGTCGGCTCTGGTATATTGATCCCAATGCGGACCTACAGAAAAGCATTTTATCACATTTAAGAGAACGTCTCTTGCCCACAAGGAAAGAACCTACGCGGAGCACCATGAACATCATTTGGATCGAGACTCGTTGCGAACGAGATCCAATAGTCCATCATGACGTTGCTGAGATTAAGAGAAGATGCTGTCTGTGTAGTCAGACTTCCGTACACAAAAGGGACTTCAGAGCCATGAAAGACTAGACATATATTGTTTGAAATTGTCAGCGTCGGGACTCGTGGCCTATTGGAAATAGGGACGTACCTCCAAACGGCCCGGAATCCGGTTGTGGTTCAGTGAATAGGTATCCATAGGTTTTTAGGCCTGCTTTTGCGGCAACTTGATTGAAGTTCCTGCGCTGAGCCTGGAAGGCTACATCTCCATCTGTGTCGTAATTTTATAAATTGATCATAGAGCACCAAATGTCGGGATGTTGATTTACCAAGTGCCGCGGCCTGCTTAAATACACTACTAAGCCCAAACGTCTCGTTGCCTGTATTGAAAGGTGACCCGAGGGCAGGAATGTCAGGATACAGCTCTATGAGCTTATCTGCAGTCCTTTCCAACTCCTGGGTTGAGACGATAGGCGGGGAAAAGTTTGCAATGATCAAATTACGGATCTGCTGTTCTGAATTTATCGTCAACGGCGTAAAGCCAGTCCCTTATGACCAAACGAGAACATTACTGCAGGGAAATAGAGATCGAGTAATATTTGCGCACCTTCATCGAGATTTGTCCCAGTGATGAAAGGAACGCGAGCAAATTGACCTTTCGCAAATAACCTAGAGGGTATGTCGGGATACAATCCGTCTGGGCCATCGAGCGTAGGGTCAAACGGGAAGAGTTCCTGTGACAAAGATAGGGAAGCAAGTAAACCCTGGAGGATATCGCTAGAATTGGAAGCCTTGAGACAATCGAAGGTCTTCCCGGAGGTGGCGAGGTCGGCGCAAGACGGGACGCCTCCCACAAAGTTTTGCCAATCTATCTCGCGACGTTCGGCATTGAATGTGATTGAAGTGGCTTGAGAACCAGATTCGAGAATCTTTCAAGCCAATAGAATTCAATGTAGGGAGGAAAGTGGGAATGAAAAGAACCATACAACGCCACGAACAAGCTTGGATAGTGGAGAATTGAGGTAGAGAATAGACGTCATAATTGCACCAGCACTTTCTCCAAACGCTGTCACCTAGAGTCGTTGCCATCAGTTAGACCATGTCTGAAACGAAATGATTGCTGAACGGTACTTTATACTGATCGCCTCCAAAAGCTCTGATGTTCGCTCGAACCCATTCAAGCGCAGCGATTTGATCCTTGATCGCCAGATTGAGCGCCTTTTTGTTATCAGCTAGAAAAGATGTTCTTCCTTGCTCGAGACAAGGCGACGTAGTCAAAACTTGCCTTCTTGACCCTGGGGGAATCCTAAGGGACCAAGTCTGTAATTGAAATTCACATAAATCAGTGGTGTTCCCTGTAAAATTTGATTTATGAGACCCGATCTTTCCAAACGACGTCATTTATTTACGCGAGCGACGCTATGTGCAACGATAGCGCTCCCGTTGAACCCACTCGATCGACCATCGATAAACCCGCCGCCGTACCTAGACCCCAGTGAGAATAAACGACCAACCGTCTTTTCACACGTGCTTACGTCCAAAACAGCTTTCGGAAGGGGATGAGAACGCATTTCTGGAAAATTTGAGAAACAGAAAAGCTCACGACTGGAAGTTTGGCGTTGGGTTTCGTCCCTGAGGGGCGGAATACGTTGATTGTAAGGCAATCCTCCGATAGCACGACTCCGTCCTCCGGCTGCAATGGCGCAAGGCCCTAAGAGATCGTTCCAAGAATGACGGCACAGAACTCACCGCCTGGAGACATGCCGGGCCGAAGTTGGTGGCATCGAAATGCGAGCTGTTATTGATCGAGCTGTTATTGATGGGGCTGAGCTTGAGTACGGGAGGCTGAAGGCGCAAATTTCCGATAGGAGGCTCGGCAAAGGGTATACCTGAGGGAGTAAATGCCAATAGCGTCAATGTTCGAGTCTACAGTCGACCTCTAAGGAAGCACCTCCGAAGAAATCCTGCTTCAATCCAGATATATCACGGCCGACCAATGTAATTTTCCCTAGCGTGACTTCTGGGGCTGCAAACGCTAGGGACGCCGGCGCAAGCAAAAACAGTGAGAGAAACATGTCTGGTTTGCTTTTCCAAAATTTTGGCTTTTATACTACCGTAATGATCGTCCTCGGCATCACTTGTGGTCGTGTCACTGTAACTAGATGCCAGATGTCATGTTTTGTGATGGACTTTTAAGGGATATTTTCCCAGTGTACACAGCATTAAGGATTGGACAAGGTCAGAAACATCGGATTAGACGCGGCTTTTCGACATTCGTGAGAGAAACCAATTGGTTGGTTGTCATCTGATTTCAAATATGAGACAACAGAACCACGGTTCCTGACGTCATCTTTCCACGTACATATAGATCCAATGTTCGCGCTGCCTGTTTGTTCTGTCACTCATTGATATAGGCGTAAAATATACCTAGGCCATTCAGGAGAGCGACAGGGTCGGCGACGTCTTGTTGAGTGAATAAGACATCTGTTCCATGGTAAAACGGGTCTGACTTGTGATAAGGGAGATTGTATCCAGCATAACCTGGAGAGAAGTGCAGAGGACACCTCTTTATAATTTTTCTCCAGTCTGTGGACAATTTTGATGACTGGACAAGTTTGCCCGACCTGTGGCATGCATAGAAACAACCAGACATTATTGTTGCAAAAAGTAAATCGTCGTAGTTTTTAGACGAGTGAGCTCAGTGTTCAAATAATGACAAGTGCGCTAATTGGAGAGGGGGTTTACGATGGACAGGGTCAGCTCAAAGTTTCAAGGAACCATGTATAGCTGCTCAAACCAAAGAATGAGATCGGTTGGTGTCGAATTCAGGATAGATGGGTTGGATGAAGTGACGAAGCCCAGTGAGATTTTTTGGCGCTGAACCTATAAACCTCAACGTGAATGCAATGTAACATGAGAGTGTCTGTGGTGTTGGATCAAAAGGTAAATGATGAGAGACACAAAAGGCTATGTAGTCCTTTGCACCTGTAGTATAACATTTTGCTGTTGACTTTTCAATTGCGTGAGACTGTGTGAATGCAGTCCATTCGTCAAGAGATTTTAGAGTCATGGTGGGCAGATTGCCAAAGACGGTCCGCCCAGGGCATTTAAAAGCAAGCCCTCTATTGCACTGGCAGAAGGTCTTGAGCGATCTGCGTGTATTAATTGCTGAAACACGAGGGCTCTACATGTAGTGTAGTGTAAATGTAGTAAAATACAAAATATTTAGGGAGAGGTGGGTGGGGGAGCGAAAAGACTAGATATGCAAATAGAAACTACTAATGAATGATGCGGGGTGAGCGAGCCGCATTCGTATCAACGAGCTAGGCTTACAACAGAAAATCAAACTCAAATGAAGGCTTAGCCAAAATTAAATGCAAGTTCGATTAATCTGGGGTGAGGTGATGAGAGTCACTCATCGTGGCTGATGGACAAATCTGACCATGCAGAGCAGAGAAGTTAACTAACCAATTGAAAGATAAATAGACTGAATGAACTGCTCTGCACGCAAGCTGTCAGGGAGAGTGAGGTGATGAAGAGCGGCTCAGCGCTCACCTGTGCTGCGACGACTGAGTGAGAGTACGTGAAACAGCACGGACAAAACTGAAACATGTGGCCCTACTGGCAGCACACAGTCTCAAGTGGGGAAGCACAGGGGGAGTGCTGGCATATGCGCTTGTTGCGCAGAGGCCTCCGAAAAAGCTCCTTACCCATGGAACCCGCTTTTACGACGACCTCTGCAAATGGGAAGCGGGGTCGATGAGATTTTGACAAGACGACAAACTCGAACAAAGTATAGCGCAATCCAGATTGCATACTGCCGTGGTTCCTTGAAACTTTGAGCCGACCCTGTCCATTGTAAACCCCCTCTCCAATTAGCGCACTTGTCATTATTTGAATGCCGAGCTCGCTCGTCTAAGCTCCTTACCCATGGAACCCGCTTTTATAACGTTCTTTTCTCTCATTTTGTTTACTTCTTTGGGCACAATCATCGTCAATCGTTACCATACAGTTCTCTCTCAGCCACCTACTGTGGCACCTTATAGTGACATCCTAGTTAGTAATTCCCTCAGTTCTTTTCTGAGACTGAGGGTACTTGATCGATATAAATATTTACTCTACTTTTACTTACTCGGCCTGTAGTCTAGAAACTTACATTGTACTACAGGTTAACAGAGTTCTTTTCTGAGACTGAGGTCTAGAAACTTACATCGTACTACAAGTCAATGCAAGCTGGAGGAGCAACTTTTCTAGCCCAATTGGGCTGGGCCCCTCATATGATCCAAGCCGCAGGATGATGGAAATCAAACACTTGGCAGTGTTATGTTTGTCAACACTCTGTACTAATACATGCCTTTATGTTCATACATTGAACCAAGCATGGCGACCTGGTGGGACATTCTTTTCACACTTAGTTTCTCATTTTTCCCTTCTGGGCCTGTACACATGAAATGGACCCCTCCACACCTTATTTTCATTTCTCTTTCTTTTCCTTCACCTTATTTTCATTCCTTGCAATGTCTTTATGCACAATCATAGAGTTTAGAAAGTACTCGCCGGCAGATTGATTCGTAACTAGCCTTGGGAACAGCATGGATTGGTGGACTATACATCCCTGGTAAAAGAGAGGTGCCAAACAATTGCAAGAATCTTTCCTTTGCCAGCTCAACATTGCGCTGATGGTGCAGGAAATTAGCTTTGCTGCCATTGGATGGCATTCTGAGGGAGATGTCAAAGGTGTCTGGGTAGAAGCCAGGGTGAGTATTTGCAAAAGGCCAAAAGCCAAACCTCAGGCCATCACATGCTGATTTTACAAACAAGGGGTTGGGATAATCCACCAACAGGCTTTCAAGAATGTCGACATTGATCAGGGTCACAATTTGGAAAAGTGAGGGGTTTTGACAAATGGTTTCATTCACAACATTGTTAGCCAGCTCATCAACAGGTACTTGTGGGAGGGGGCTAGCAATTTCAGACCAATCTGCTAATGTGCATGAAAAGTCGTCAATTTTGCCCCAATAATTATAGCGGAGGTATTGTCGCCTCATGCCTCAGATTGTTTGACATCTAGAACTTTTAAGTACATTCTATGATGGCATGGTTACTGTTGCACTTGCAACAGGCATGTTTGTATCGACACACACTGGGTATGAATTGACATCCTTTTGTAGAATTGAACCTCCTGCAGACATCATTGCTTGTTCCTGGTGCAGTGCCACCTGACCAAGTGTTATGTTTGGATTTGGACCCATTGCCAGAGGTAAACTCAATTCCATTGGCATCAAGGATGGCATGTTTGAGCTTTCTGAATTTGTCAAAGTCAGTGAGGAAGATTTGTTGTCCCCCTCCAACCTCTGCTTTAACTGCCCTGTCAAACTTGATAATTCTCCCATGTACAACTTTGCTCTTGAAGGCGAAGTAGTCACAAATATACTTTGAATATTTCTTGAACTTGTTCTCATGGTGTGGGAATGCGAACTACATGGCATCTTTGAGAAGGGTAATGTCACAACCCGTCTCCGGAGCACACCATACTACCCTGGGACCCTGAGATAACCCATCCAATGCCCTGCCAGCAGCCCGCCTTTTTGAGCACACAAATCCTTCGCCCCACTGACCCTGGGCTCTGGCAATCACCGCATCAACTCTGTCTGATCCTACCTCACCGCGATCACCCACATCAACCCTGGCTGATCCTGTGGCACTGCAACTACCTGCGTCACCTGGCAATTACACCGGCAATCACACCTGGCATCTAGATCCAACAACTAATGTCAGACCACCAGGAATCCTGACCTCAATGTCTGCCATCTTTGATTGGAGCAATACAACTTGAAACCCACTATATCGTCCTGGAGCACCTTTGCCAATACATTCTGGAGCTCTATACAATATGTTCATACAGTACTCCAGGACTGATCTGGGCTGCCCGGGATAAGTTCCCCCTCTTTGAGTACTTAAGTCGTAGCTAGCCAACATGTATCTTAGTCTTGATATTACCAAAATTACCAGCAACTGCCCACAACTATTGAACTGCCATTATCATCTGCATTGAACCCAGTGAACCTTGAACTTACAGAATCCTCTGATTTGAACTCTCAAACTTGTTAAAGTCCACCTCCACTCTGTTTTGTCAACTCTACCATTTTAATCTGAACTTTGTCTTGATCTGTTTCAACTTGTGAATCGTCGACTGATTTCTCTTCGATTGCCCAACTCTTGACTGAAACTCGTCCCGTCTCCATCGTCCAATTCTGACATCGACTTTGTTTCCCTGCCTGTTTAGCCCAGCACTCGTCTTCACCCCAGTTTCACCTTGTTTCCACAGTTTCTGTTTCCAGGCCACCCTACACCAAGCTTTTTCCCTGTTCTTTTTGATTCCAACAGTCATCCCTGAAGTCTACCTACCATTACTTCGTTACTCTCCCCAAAAAGCACCCTGTCATACTCTAAGACTCATCTACTTCACTCTAGACTACTTTTCCTACACCCCAGACCACCTTCTCATGCCCCAGACTACCTGTATGCTCTAAACCCCCCAGACCACCCCAAACCATCTCGAACCACTTCTCCAACCTCGCCCCAGACTTCATCCCCTTGCACCAGGTCATGTGTATCTCCTCAAACTTGTTTTCTTTGGATTTTTCTCTGCTAGGTAATTAGTTACTTCCTGTTATATTGTACTGTTTCTAATACACTTTAGATTTCCCTCTGTTAGTTGTGTGACTTAGCCACAACTTCCAAAAGTTGCCCTTATAGTCTCTTAGAACTAGGAGTCTTAAAATTGTCTAGTAAGTCATGTAACAGGTTATATAAGCTTTGAGCACTCTTGATCACTTCATCACATGATATAACTTTGAGAATGTTTGATGCTGACAAAGCCACATGACACGTGACTTGTATTTCAAACATGCTCAAAGCTGACAAGGAAATGACAATGAAAGGGAGGTTTTAAGAATGCTCAATGATGACAAAGGAATGAAAAGAAAAGAAAGTAGGACAGTCTCCTGATAGGTATTTGAGTAGAATGTTGAGGAATCAGAATATGAAAAGACATAGGAAAATGTGAATAAAAGAAGAGACAAGACAAAGTTATGACAAAGATAAAAAGATGCATTTAGAGTAAAATTAATATAGAGGAAGAAACTAAAGGATAAAGAGGAAAAAAATGAAAAAAATGCTGTTTTCTAAATAATTATGGATTTGACAAACTAGCAGGAAAAGGCTTTATCATTTAAAAACATGCACACAAGATAAAACTAATTCTATAAAAGTCTGAAGTATTAGAGTATAGTGAAAAGAACAAACTTACAGTCTCAGTGCATGTTGTGGATGAAAAAGGCAATTGAGGCTGAAAGAGAAGTCTTCTGGCTTTTATAGTCTAGCTACATGATAAAAAAAAAGTGATGAAAAATAAGGAGGCTCATATAGCCAATATTTATCAATGCAAGTGAGTAATCATATAGTAAGGAATAATTCATATCTGCAGCCTCTATAGTTGTAAGTAGCATTTTGATCCTTCTTTGAAATGTGCATAGAAGCTTTACAATATGAGAGCATATAAATGCAGGAAGCAGTAATCAGGTTGGATTGAGTTGTTCACAGTAAAGAAAAGTTGACTGTATAGGTAGGTGGCTGTGCTAATACTATAAACTTCATGCAAGGAGCTTTTTGTACAAAAAAGCTTGCTGCCTTAGCCCAAGATTTTTCAATAGTTTGAATAACATGACATTTTTTCAAGTTTTCAGCACATTTTTTGCTGTCTTTGTGTATTTTCTACCAATTCAAAAAACCAACTTTTCCAACCTTAATGTACATATAGCCATACAAACAAAGTACATGATTATTTGCATTAATAATGAAGCTCAGTTCATCAATTTCTAACTAATTGAGTTTAGCAAGAGTGATGTAAGCATAAATAGAGTATTTATTGTCATTTCTAAGTTAAAGTTCAGTGTCCAAGCTGTAGAAGAGCAAAATCAACCCTGAAAATTAACTTTGTATAGCAAGCTTTTGCAAAATAATTTCTATTTCTAGATAGGTACATCACCCTCCAAAAATATCAACAGCTTAAGCTTTATTCTACCTATCCATTCTGATATGACATATTGTGCACATAACTCCTCCTTGTTCCTTTGTTCTCTGTATATTCAGCTATTATCACATTGTTTCTCTCTGTCACATCATTGATCATGGCTACAATACCTATGTTTGTTGTTTACTAACTTCAAGAGATGTTTAAGATTGGAATTTAACATATACCATTGAATTTTTCCATAAGGCTATATCAGAGGCAACCAACCAATCATGCGACATTACAAATTGCTATATATGGTAATTTTCAACTTCATTTCCTGGCAGCCTTACCACTGCATTGTCTACTACTCATGTTATTTTTTTTAATAATATCTGTGCATTTCTCACAAATCCATCTAAATACTTCATAGTCAAGGTTGACACAGTCAAGGTACTAGATCCATGGATACAGAGCATAGTACCTTGCCATCTTCATTCATATGTAGAAAGCTATCTCTGAATGATATTAATGTGTGATGACAATATTTGGGTGTGGCATAGCTTCATGAGAAAATACAAAACAATGGACCATGACAAATCAATATATGTAGATGTACATTGTGTATATGTACAATCCAATCTAGATCAGAGATCAACCAAAAATCATAGTTATGTCATATTTTCTAGCTGGCTTTGAAAAAATATAGTATTTATTGCATTTTGATTTGATCCTAACTTGAAATAGATCAAATCACAGTACTAAATTAAGCATGTCGGAAAAAAATTATGGAAGTCTGGATGGAACCAACTAACCAACCATTGCTATATGCTAAATTCCAATCCTGAATATCTCTTGAGCTACTCAGTGCCTTCATCATATATATACATTTTTGCATTTATTTATGTGGTATGTAGAACTATGTATCATTTGAAATATATAAATCTACAATATTGTTTCTGGATTACCTCCTTACAAAAAATAGACCTTGGATACGCTGTGCTTGCAATGGCCTAGACAAGCAGGTAAAATATGAACAATAGATTGTATTTGCAACGCCAGTTGAATTGGAACTTGAACTCAGTTGAATTGGAATTAGGCACAAATGATAGACATGTTGATTGTTAGCTGGGGCTACGTGTGCAGCTGGCTAGCCCCAGTGCAAGATAAGGCACGCAAGATTTTGATCAGCGACCAATTCATCCACTCAGTATCTTTATGTAGTACGAACTGAAACATATTTACTATTGTTTGAAACAACCTCTCACTTCTCATTTTATTGTACCCATCGAATTATTCAACTACTACTATGCTGCCCGCTCAGCCTCGCCCCGCTCAGTCCGAAGTTATCTTGAGAAACCCTCCGCCTGATCCCGCTCCTTCCTCTGAGAATGAGAGGTCTCAGATAAGCACTGGCGAGATCCAGACTCCCACTTATGGCCCTTCTCTCCCTTTCCTCCCGAATGCTGGGGTGGTGGGTCCTATTCCTGATGATTTCGATTTCGAACGCCACACTGCCGTTCCTGGAGGAATTTCTTGTTTTGGTCTCCCTTTGGGAATACGAATCCAATGTAACGTGGATATTGAACATTATAACAAAGAGAGCATTTCGCAGACGGTAGATGTCATGGCCACTTTGGCACCTCGTCCCCCTGATATGGACATTGGGCCCCCTCTCAAAATTCCGTATTATTATTCTGAAAGCAAGATTGGAGAATTGATCAATAGTCAGACTTTGTGTGATTCCTTAGGTCCTCTTGCTCCCTTGCTTATTTGGCAAATTACCGCTGCTCAGGCTAAAGGTAAGCAAGAGGCTGAGCTGGCCCAGCAGGTCGAAAAAGACAAAGAGAAGGAAATCAACAGTTCCATGCGTGGCAAACTTATTGGGACTATGGAGATGCAAAAACCCATTTGACGAGCTTTTGGAGAGGCCAAAGAAATCGTCATCCCTACTATCTATCTTCTGAACATTCGTAACCGTCTGATTCCCCCGCTTCATTTTTTTTACAAACAGTTATATCGAATTGGTGCACACATCCCCTCAAGTGATTCATACAAAATTTATTTGACCCTACGGAGTCAAAGAACAATCTGGGGAAAAGGTACAGCTATTGGACTTGGGAAGAATGGTCAACCTGTGGGGTAATGATGACACATATGAGTGCCTTTCTCCTCTTCGTTTTCTTGAGGCTTCTAAAAATCTGCTTGCTGCATTGCAGCTGCTTTGCAAGGCTCTGACCGAGTGTTTAGAGACTGCGCAAGCCCCGACAGCTAATTCCACAAATTACGCTATCGAATACGAGCGTCACCTAGCCTATTTCCAACAAGTCGATGATTTTGAGGACACCTTCCCTCTCTGGTACAGCTTTGAGAGGGAAGCCTGAATGGACATATTACTCGGAGATGTTGTCTTCAATTTGGCCAAATATGCAGCTCATGTACATATCATTCTTCAGACATGGCAGGCCTTGCAACGTCATGATCAACCACGTTCAAAGGTGCCTCGTATTGCCTTGTCTGCGGATGTCTCCTCAGCCTGCACCTCATCCGATAAGTTTTTTTGAGATAGTTCTCCCACATGTCTCTTATGCGGGAGACCACACCGACTCTTTGACCATCTTGGGAACATCTCCTCGTTCGATAATGGAAGACCTTTATTCGTGCGGCTCTCTGGGAACCAGCTTGTCGTTGCAAAGTCAGGCAAAGGTTCCACTCCCCCTAAAAGGGTCTGTGGCATATGGAACCTCAACCGTTGCTGCAACAACAGACATGGATCAGATGCTATCCACGTCTGCTCCTTCTGTGGTGGTGACCACCCAGCTCTGTCGCGATCCCCCTCCTGCACGCAAGTTGTCAATGGACGGATATGTGCCTGAGACTCAACAACGGATTCAGCCCCCTCTTTTAATCTACAAGGATTTTTCGAATCTCATCCATTTCCATCCAGCCCCTCGAGGGACTTCGCCCCAAGATTCTGAACTGTTCCTCAGAGTGGTCCACCCTTACAATCCTGCTGCTTTTCATTCTTTCTTAACTAAACATAATCTCTTGAGTGCTCATCCCCTTCTTGATCAAAATCTTCGCAATGGTTTTCCTTTGGGTACTTTGCCTATTCTGTCCCAATCCATCATCATCCCCAATCATCCCTCAGTCTCCAAGTTCCCACTCGTGGTTGAAGATTACATCGCTACCAAATTGGCTCTCAATCGCATGTCTGGTCCTTTTGATCTTTCCCATGTCGAACGCATTCTTTGAGGCCCAATATTCTGCTCACCCTTTATCATGTCGG
Source organism: Termitomyces sp. T32_za158 (assembly GCA_018857265.1). Classification (NCBI taxonomy): domain Eukaryota; kingdom Fungi; phylum Basidiomycota; class Agaricomycetes; order Agaricales; family Lyophyllaceae; genus Termitomyces; species Termitomyces sp. T32_za158. The sequence goes on along the minus strand of JABAJZ010000254.1, from coordinate 1,917 downwards.
AGCAGCTACAGGGTCCTGGGGTACCTCCAAAATTCCGTGTTTGTCGTAATCGCTCCAAGGATGACCCATTATCCGGTACTCCTTCGGTCAACAGTTTTATCTCAAAAGAGGACTTTCCTATGTGATTTGATATGGCATTTCAAGTTGCTGAACAGGTAAGATTTCTTCAATTTTATCTTATTCATATGTTCCCATCCTGGTCAATCTTTGCTCTAATCCATATATATTCTAAAACATATCCCAATCCTTATCATATCCTAACCTCTTTTTTTCAATTCCCATTCAATCTCAACCTATCCTAATCCTTTAATCCTACTATTCATCACAATCCCTATCTTGAATCTCAATCTATCCTAACTCATCACAATCTCCGTCTTGAATCTCAATCTATTCAAATTCTTCAATCCCTACTATCTCATCCTTTAATCTCATCTATCTGCTTAAATCCCTAAATAACAATCTCACAATCATTCTCAGATTGCGGCAGCCCCTGAAGGAACTCAAGCTTGCTCTTTTGATATCAAATCATTTCATCGTACTTGTCCTGCACTGCCCGATCATACACCATTTCTAGTTGTTTCTTTCAACAATCGTCTTTATATCGATCATGTACATCCTTTTGGGGCACGCCCAGCAAGCAGTAACGCTGGTCAAATCGGGAATGCAATTATGGATATTTGGCAAGGAGAACTAGGAACAGATGGCCTCCTTTTCAAGCTTGAAGATGATTTCAATTGCCTTTGCTTCCCGAATGCATCCGGTCCTTTCAAAGACGGCGCTTTCATGTATGCTCACGACCGAAACTCGGTCTTGGATTGTATATCTACTCTCAACGTCCCTTGGCACCCCGACAAATCAGGGGATCGTTTCACTCCAGTTTTCACTTTTATAGGTTTCCTGTGGGATATTCCCCTGCGCCGTGTCTCGCTGCCTCAAAACAAATGCCTCAAATATCTGAACCGGGTTGTTTCAATGTTGAATGCCCACTATGAGAATCACTGCACTTTTAAACTATGTGACATTCAAGTATTACACGGTACTCTTGTTCACATATCTTTCATCTTCCCAGAAGGATCTTCGCGATTACCCGTCATCACGAATTTCATGTCGGGCTACTGTGGAAATCAATACGTCACTCATCATCTTTCAAACGCATTTGTGCACACATTAAAATGGTGGTGTGCTCGACTGGAAGACGAAGCATCATTTAGACAACTCTATCCAATCCAACCTTTGGAGGATTTGGGTCTGTACATTGATGCATCAACTTCTTGGGGTATCGGGATCCTTATGTTGATTGACAGTGCGATTGATCCTCATTCCCTTTTGAGGCTGCGTGACAGGTCACAGCTCCTCTGCCAGACCATCTTGACTCGCATTCTCACCGTCGCGTCGTCGCGTCGTAACTATCAAGTTATGTGCAACATTTCCAGCTATAGATCGAGGTTGTTGTAGCGCTTGCAATGCGTCAGAATGGATTCAGACCGAGTCGTGTGACAAGGCAGGTAATCTCGGCACACGGCAATCATGCCGAGAATTTTCACTCGGGTTGTTATTTGCTTGCACTAAAAGTTGTGAAAACTCACGTTGCAAATACACTCTAATATGATTTGGTTGGTAGTTTTGGTAAAGCCAGTGACTATAGTTATTCAATCATAAGACTCTCCAGTAGTTGCCATTTATTCAATGACTTTCCAGCTGTACGTACCCCGGTCGTTTATGCGTGGACTTCCCCGGGTATTTCCAACCAACCAACCAGCTCGTTGATCGATAATTCGGTCATTATGCAATCGATTTCGCTTTTCTCCTGATGGCATTCTACGAAAAAGTTTTACAAGCTTGTAACATCGATGTTTGAAGTTCAATTTACGATTGCAAGAGTTCCAACTATCCGGCATATCCGGATTGTTGAAGCAA
>JABAJZ010000253.1:0-14001 GCA_018857265.1 Termitomyces sp. T32_za158 | reverse complement strand
GAAATGTTATTGAACGTATTTTTGGTGTCTGCAAACGACGATTCAAGCTTATGGTTGTTGGGCCAGAATACAGTATCCTTACACAAGCAAAGATTCCCGCTGCACTTGGTTTTCTTCATAATTTCATTGGTACTCATGATCCCAATGATGATGCCACCGATGAAGAGGATTACCATAGCAAAAGCTCCTCAAGTCTACCTGATTCAGACAGGATTAATCCTGATTATCTTGGAGGATACATCTCATCAGCTGAGAGTCAGCGGGCAGCAACAAAAAGGGATGCTATTGCAAAAGCTATGTGGGAAGACTATCAAAGGATACTAGCTGAGCATGCAGAAGCTGTAAATAATGTACCCTATGAACAGATGTAGCTTATACAATGTCATCAATCTCTGATTCAATGTACAAAGTGCGCAAGTCTTTATTTTGGATGGAGACAATCATATCTGCAAATCCTGTATCACGACGAATAAGTTTAAATGCCTTGCGCAAGCTATGAGGAGATAGCATGGCATCATCTTTGAGTATCCGAATAGCAGCCTGTTTTCTCTGCGGAGATAGATTGGATGAGTCCATAGCAAATGACTGTGCCAAACGTTCAATTGATCCAGCAACAGTTGCGAGCGCCTCACTGCTGGATATCTTGCGTGACTTGATAGGCTTTGAGGATGATGGAAATTGTGCGTCAGAAGCTGATCTTTTAAGTGGTGTGGGAGTTGCAGGTAACGTAGTCAAGGGTGATTGACTATCAGTCTAGAGAAAGGAGTGAGCTGATTACACTCTATGAGCTGCTATCACTTACATCTGAGCCCTTTTCTTGGTGCTGACTGCCGACACTCAAGTCTTTACTTGTTCCCTCACCATTCTCACCAAGAGCAGGGTCTAGAGCAGGATCTATCTCTGTGAACTCATCACCTCCAGAACGAGTTTGGTTGCTGTCAATAGGGGTGCTATTCCTCCAGTCAGGTTCTGAAGGAAGGCTTGCATCACGAGCACGTCCAGGACAAAACACAGTGGCACCAGTTGCAACAGTGCCATCCACAAGATTTGCCATGTCATCAGATAGCGGAAAAGGTGTGGTCCTCCACTTCATATAGTTTGGATGTACCTAGATGGGCAAAAGATCAGAAAATGCAATGTTTTGTCACAATGAGATGAACACACCTTTTCGAGGTCCACCCAGACACTCTCTGGTGCAGTAACCAATTTATTTTTGTCATCCCAGCCAAAACCTGATATATTATCACGCATTTTCTTGAGTTGTTGATATTCCTTCTTGAGCTAGAGCAGACAGTCAGTAGAAAATATCAGATAGCATCTGAAATGTGTACATACAGAAGTCCATCGGTTTTGGCAGCTTGAAGCAGACTTATGACTACCCCCACTGTGCATCTCGCTTCCAGCAAGAGCCACTTCAGCCTTTGCCCACGCCAATGCATGCCAGCTACTATTGCTGGTTTGCAATCCTTGGTCGCGTTCTGTAAAGAGGATCTCAAGCAGCATGCTGTCACAGCTTGCATTCCATAAAGCACACGATGGCAACTTTTTGCCTGTGTTGCTGGCCTCAGAGTTCAGATTGACGTTCTCCTTATCTGCCTTCTTCTTGCATGACATCGAGAGAGTAAAGCGCCAATTGAGATAACGACGATTGATTAAGCTTGAGATCACTTGCGTTACAAAACGTGACAACTAATCTAAACCAAGTCTAACCTAACCTGTTCCCGAACGGTTTGTTTGGAGTGTGCTTAGAGTTTCAACTCCCTAACCTGGTACTAACCATAAGCCCAACCAGGAACCGGAAAGGCCCTTAGTTTGATTCATTTCTGTTTCTAGGTATGTGTCGTACGACTTCACATACTACATGATACGATATATTTCTGTTTCTAGACCCATTGCCGTATCGCATTGCAAACTACTGGCAATAGCCTAACACTTGAATCAAACTCTAAAATTTTTCTCTCGAGATGTCAAACACCGGAGCCCCCAAGGATACTTACCTTCCAGGCCCTCCAGATCAAGCTCGCGGTGCGGATTCAGGCTGGTTTGACGGGGGTGCAGAACAGGCTTGACGCTTTGGAAGCTCGGTTGAATTCTTGGGAGCACGAGAGGCACGGACCGCCCAGGCCCAGCATCAGTCCACCAGAGAAAGGTGATGCGGCTTTGAAGAATATTGCGGACCAGTGCAGCAGTCAGGCTGAAGCTGCGCCCGTGCCCGGGCGGGTTTGCAATGATTGACAGAAGATTCTTTTGAAACCTAAGTTTCCTCGACACCGACACTCACAACGGGTGGCGGTTATACACGCACGATCCCCGCATTCGCTGTACTCTGCACTGGAACTCCCTGTGATGCTACGGATTCATGAGCCGGGCCTGGCGGTGCCGCGTGTTGTTGATACGCGTGTGATGGTAGATTCGGGTGCAAGCTGTTGCTTCGCCAACCCTCGTTTTGTCACAGAACTTGGCCTGACGACAGTACAGAAGAGGCAACCAATGCGCCTGCGGATGGTGGACAACTTGGAAGTTTGTTTGGGTCTCATTACGGACGAGGTTCACCTGCTGGTGGTCCTCGGTGAACACGCGGAGACGCTGGTCTTTGATGTGGCAGACATTGGCAACGACAACTTGATCATAGGCATGAACTGGCTGCGTCGCTATAATCCGTCTATCGATTGGGAGCGTTCTATGGTACGATTCAACTCGAAGTTTTGTTGTGAGACTTGCTTAGGCGGGAGAACAAGCGTGGACCCGGATTTGCTGACACCGCGGCCCACAGTGAGCGCATTTGCGAGGAAGTCGACGCGTGTGGCAGCAGCAAGCTCCTACTCGACACTGGTGGCGACGGTGGAACGTTTTCACAAGTTGAAGCTTGCATGGACAAGGCAGACAAGGGGTTGGCATGTGCAGAGGGGTGAGGCAGTTTGAGTGGCCAGGGCCTGCATCGATGAGGCGTTGGCGGTGGCAGAGAGTATACCAGGAACGAGTGCCGGTGGGGAGGCGTACCTGGAGCAGCAGTGGGACATGCAGTCGAGTAGGGGTCAGGCGGGTCTGTTGCTGGTTCCAGGTGGAGAGCGAGGCGGTGGCATGGAGTGTGTCGCAAGTGTTGGCAGAAGCGAGTGCCAGGAAGGAGGGTGGTGGTGGTGTGACTGTGCAAGAGATGGTGCTGGAAGTTTACCACGAGTTTCTCGATGTCTTTGACAAGGCACGTTCAGAGCGGCTTCTGCAGCACCGGCCACACGATTTGGGGATTGATTTTGTCAAAGGCTTGACACTACCACTGCTGGGATGGCTGTACCAGCTAGCGCCAGCTGAGCTTTGCGCGTTGTGGGATTTCATCAATGAGAATCTCAAGAAGGGTTACATTCGACCTTCGAAGGCTTCGTGTGGTGCGCTGGTCTTCTTCGTGAAGAAGAAGGACGGGTCCTTGCGAGTGGTGGTAGATTTTTGTGCACTGAATGTGATTATGCGACCTGATGCATATCCAATTCCCCTCACAACAGAGCTGTTGGATCGCCTGAAAGCGGCAAAGGTGTTCATGACATTGGATATGTGCTGGGGGTATTACAACGTGCGGATTTGTGAAGGCAATGAGTGGAAGATGTTGTTTCAGACATGTTATGGGCAGTTTGAGTTCTTGGTCATGCAGTTTGGTTTACGCAACGTGCCAGCAGCCTTTTAGCGGATGGTCAACAAGCTTTTCCATGATTTGGTTGATGTCTATGTTGTGCTTTATCTGGACAATATTATCATTTTCTTGGAAGGCCTGATGTAGCATGATGACCACATGAATGAGGTTTTGCAACGCCTCCGAGATGCTGACTTGTTTTTGAAGCCAGAGAAGTGCAAGTTTTGCACAACAAAAGTCGACTATTTAGGTCTGAAGATCTCGCCGGGGCGCATAGGCATGGATCCCGTCAAGGTCACTGGCATTACAGATTGGCCGACTCCGTGCAATGTGCGACAGGTAAACCAGTTCCTGGGCTTCTGCAATTTTTATTGATGTTTTGTGGAGAATCACGCAACGAGTGTACGACTACTTGAGCGGCTGAAGGGGAAGGATGTGGCGTGGTGGTGGGGTGATGAGGAGGAGGGCACATTTTTAGGGCTGAAGATGTCAGGTACCGCTGACCTCGGGGGCTTCTTCCAAAGCAAGGGCTTATGAAGGTGGACTAGATGTAGCTAGATATATGCACACTAGTGCCAGAGAGCAAAGTCCGGGACGAAAGGGAGTGGTACTTCAGGGTGGTCCGGGGTGTCGAAAGGGTTCTAAGGTGTGAAACAAGTGTTCCGGGACGAAGTATACGAGTCCCAGGATGCGGCGAAGGGCGTAACAAAGACAATTGACGAGTTAACTATGGAGGGACTTTGGGAACAAGTGCTGGAACTAGGGGAAACTATGCGAACGGGGGTCCTGTGAGGTCCGGGACAATAACCAGGGAAATAAGATGAAACCAGGGATGTAGGTGAGTGTCAAACTAAAGAGAATGGTAATGAAGTCGAGGACGAGGAAGGATACTGGGTTCAAGGCCGGTGCAGGTCAGGAGTTGATAAGTCGAGGCGAGAGAGGTTGAGACGAGACAAAGGAGACAAAGTTCAAATAAAGCAAGAGAGTTCGGTGAGACAAAGTCAAAGGGACTTAACGATTCAAGGTTTCAAGTCAAAGATTCCGGGGTTCAAGGTCACGAATTCACTGGATACGATGCAGACGATACGAAGTTCACGATGCAGATGTTCAGGTCGGTGCAATGCAGAATAACGCAGGCAATTCGATAGTGTCAGGTTTTGGTAATATCAATACTACTGTACAAGTGGACTAGTTACAACTTAAGTACTCTACGAGGTAGGACTGGTCTTGTCCTGAGTCTGATCAGTCCCGGAGTACTGTATAGACGTACTGTATACGGCTCCGGGATGTATTGGCGCAGAGGCCCGGAACTGTATGGCGCGTCTGGAATTGTATTACTGAGTGCCGGGGTTGTCGTATTGAAGGTCTGACAGCGGTTGTCAGGACCGGGTGCTGGGTGTGATTGCCGGAGTGATTGCTGGGTGATGCGGGTGGCGGCGTTGCCAGATCGGGTAGGGTTGATGCGGGTGATCACAATAGTGCAGGATCAGACAGGGTTGATGCGGTGATTCCTGGGGTCAGGGTTGGTGGGGCGGGGGATGTGCGTTTGGAGAAGCGGGGTAGCTGGCGGGGAAACCAGGAAAAAGCGTGGGGGTCAGGTGAAGTGTCCCAGGGCTGCGTGGTGTGTCCCGGAGATGGGTCATGACATCACCCCCCCTCTAGCGTCAAGACACTCAAGGCACTGGCGGGCTCCCGGCAGCCTTGCTTCTGCATGGGAATCAAAGCTTTGATTGCGGTCCAGAAGCTGCGAGTCCCGGTTAAAAGGAAACATGGTCCGGAACTTCTTTTTCAACCTTCATGTCTTCGCCCCCATCTTTCCCCAGCGATTCTGAGTCTTTCTTGTCCTGGCGCACGGCACCTCCTCCTCCCCGCTTGATGGGGCACGTGAACCTTGCCCCAGGGCAGGTCCTGGCAGTCCCAGCGGAGTCACATATCAGAACTTTGCAAGCATCCTCGGCAGCCATCATGCGGGCCCTGCAGCGAGCTCGTGGGCCTCCTTTGTTGGCATGGTGTTAGGCGAACGAGCCTGTGAGTGAACTGATTCTTTTGTGGTCTGGTACTCCTGACTCTCGCAGTGCCATTATTGCCAGCAGCGCAATGTGGATTGTCTGTTCAAGGAACCGCAGGAGGACTCCCAGCACGACTCAGCGGTGTGCGAGGCTTGTCAAGGGAGGCACAAGGCGTGTTTGATCGCGAGACTGTGGTGGTCGTGCTGCATGGTGGCGGAGCAAGGTTGGGGGCTGGACTGGGTGTGGGACAGGGTGGAGAAGGGAGGTGTTTGACCGCCGGTGGTGGAGGTGCCCAGAGGAGGTCCTATGGCGGTGGGGACTGTGGCAACCCCGGTGAGTACTCCTCACTCTCGGCGGATTGACAAGGGGAAGCGCAAGGCGGTATCAGAGTCAGAGGTGCCCCGGCGTGTGCGTCATTGGTTGGCTCCACCTCCTCCTGTCTTTGAGGGTGGCCCTTTGGGGTCGAACATTTTTTTGCCGGGTTCAGGGCGCCTACTGCCCTCCATTACTGTTTGTCAAGCCCCCCCGGAAATCTTGCGAGCGGAGGTGCACCGGTTGCGGGAGGAGGTAGAGGGTTTGCAAGAGGAGGTACGGGTGGCAAGGCAGGAGCGCGACGAGGTGGCCCGGGCCCGGGATGCCTTGGTGCGTGACTGTGACACGTTGTTCAAGCGATGGGAGGCACAGGACCGGGAGCTCGGGCGACTTTGAGCTTGCCTTGTGCAGGAGCAGGTGGTGAGACTGGTGGGGGTCCCGGTGTTTGCGGCACCCTCAGAGCAAGAGGTCGAAGAGTTGGCCCGGGGCTTGTGCCAGTCGGACGAGTCGGGGATACGCTGGCACGAGTGGTTGTTGCGCGAGGTCGCGGCGGCGCGTCTGGAGGTCTTGGGTGCATGCGCTTTTCTCTTTACCTGTCCATGGCTGACTTCTTTCCTAGGTTGGGCTCGCAAGCATCGCCTGCTAGCCGATGGCATGTCCTCAGGTGTTTCATACGTGGAGGAGGAGTTGGCGGGGCAGGAGGTGACCCTGGGGTTGACGCGGGGCATGAGGCTCCTGTCGAGGCTTATGGGGGCTCACTGGCACCGGACCTTTGTCGAGGCAGGATCGTGGATGGAGGCCTTCGTGGACGGGTTGCAGACGCCTCCTTTGGCAGAGGAGATGATGCAGGTGGCCCGGGAGTCGCTGGAGTCGGAGTTCGGTCCCAGAGGTGGTCAGGGAGAGTTGCAGGAGGGGCGGGAGGGGGGTGACTGAGAAGGAGGGGGTCGAGTTGGACATGGACTCTGATATGGACTTCTTGCAATCGCCTGGCCGCCTCCTGTCACATATTGTACTAACATTGGACACTGTATATACGATCTGAGCGCATTAATCTGGATATTCTTTGCATGAGACTGGAATTGAGTGGAAGAAAGGAAAACGTAGAGGTCTTGGCGGGAGTTGAATCCCTAGTGAAATCCAGAGGCTGGGGTTGTGCCCATGATGCCATCTGTAGAGCCTAGTCTCAGGGTCTCCAGGGCTTCTCTGGATGTTGCTGATGGAACGTCCGGAGTTTGTCGAGGGCGTTGTTGAGGTGTCGCCGGGGTTCCCAGGTGTCGTCTTCTGGGCCATAGCCCTTCCATCATACCAGGTAGTGAGGGCAGCCGCGTACGAGTCGAGAATTGAGGATGTGGTCAACTTTGTAGTGGTATTTGTCTTCTACTTCCACCGGGGGTGGTTGCTCTGGTTGTCGACCAGGGAAGGGGTCCAGGGCATGGCGATCGAGGAGGCAAACGTGGAAAACGAGGTGGAGGCCCTTCATGCCCGGGGGCAAGTCAAGCTCGTAGGCGTGCATTGAGATTTTCCAGAAGATCTTGAATGGACCCAGTCACTTGTGGTCGAGCTTCAGGAAGGGGCGCCACGTTCGTAAGTTGCGCCGGTCAAGCCACACTTGGGTACCGGGGGTCCAGTCAGGGGTGTCCTCTCGCTTGGCATTGGCATGCTTGGCATAGGCTTTGTTGGCAGTGTCAATTTCTTCGTGAAGGAACTGGTGGAGGCTCCGGAGGTCTTGGGCAACTTTGTGGGCAATGTGGGAGGGGATGTCTTGGAGGGAGAACGTGAGTTGGGGATGATAGCTCAGCAAGTGGTAGCTCTGCGCACCAGTCATTCTGCAGGTAGTTTACGTAGAGGTGGAGGTACTGCTTGAGGGTCTGATTCACTCGTTCAGTCTGGCCGTCGGTCTCCAGGTGGTAAGCGGTCAAGAGTCAAACCTTGACGTCGAGCGCCTTGCAGAGGGAGGTCCAGAATTTGGAGACGAAGAGGGGGCCATGATCAGAAACAATATTGTCCAGGAGTCTGTGCTTGGCAAATCCATGTTCGAGGAATAGTTTGGCAAACTCTGGGGCTGAGTTGGTGGTGCGGCAGGGCAAGAAGATTGCTTGTTTTGTTAGTCAACATACCACTACTAGGATAGCGTTGAAGCCCTCTGACTCTGGGAGTTCGATGATGTGATCCATGGAAATGGAAGACCAGGGACGTCGTCCTACCGGAAGAGGCTTCAGGAGTCCATCGGGTTGGTGGCGAGAAACTTTGGCCTGGAGACAGGCCTCGCAAGAGCGTACGTATCGAGTGATGTCCTTCTTCATGCCGGGCCAGAAGTAAGTCCAGGAGATGAGTTGGAGAGTCTTACGTATGCCAGGGTGGCCCCGGAGCTTGTGATCATGATGCTGCCGGAGGATGTCGAGGCAAACCTTAGCGTCCAGAAGTAAGTCCAGGAGATGAGTTGGAGAGTCTTACGTATGCCAGGGTGGCCCCGGAGCTTGTGATCATGATGCTGCCAGAGGATGTCGAGGCAAACCTTAGCGTGGTCTGGGGCATAGATACGGCCGTCCCGGAGAAGTAGTAGCTGGTTGTCAGAGAGGGTAAAGGAGTCATCCAGAGGATCGCCAGGGTGGTCGCGCCGGGGGTCGTGCTGCTCGAAGTATGTGTCCCAAGGTGCTCAGCAGATCTGACTCAAGATTTCTTCCTCATTCATGATCAGCACAGCATTGAGGTGTTCGGGGGGAATCACCACGCAGTGGTTAAAGGCGTTGCGCTCTGCTTCGAAGGTCTTCTTGGGGTAGACATCAGGTCTCCGGGTGAGAGCGTCAGGTTTGGCTCCAAGTCATCCTGGGCAGTGGTGGATGGTGAAGTCGTACTCAGAGAGGATCTCGGACCACCGGGCTTGACGACGGCTGAGTTGTTTAGTCGTAGTGAAGTACTGGAGGTTATTATGGTCTGAGTAGACCTGGATACGGTGCCGGGCTCCTTTGAGGTAGGCACGCCACTGCTTGAAGGCTTCAACGATTGCAAGGAGTTTCTTGTCATAGATGTCGTAGTTGAGTTCGGCATCGATCATTGACTGGGTATAGAAGGCGACAAGGTGTAGGGAGCTGTTATTGCTGGGGTCCATCTGCAAGAGTATACTGGCGATGGCGTAATCAGAGGCGTCGCATTTGAGCACAATGGGGAGTTCCGGGTTGAAATGCTGGAGGACCGGGGCAACAGTGAAAGCCTTTTTGAGAAGTTCAAAGACACTTTGGCACTTACTGTCCCAGTCCCACGAGGTCTCTTTCTGGGTGAGGCGGGTCAGGGGCTTCGTGATACCGGAGTAGTTGTTGATGAATCTCTGGTAGAAGTTGGCAAAGCCTAAGAATGACTGTACTTCCTTGACATTCCGGGGACGAGGCCAATTGAGGATAGCGTCAACCTTGGACGGATCCATGCGTACGCCATCCAGGGATACTATGACTCCAAGGTACTCGACGTCGGTGGTGTGGAATGAACACTTTTTGACCTTGGCGTGAAGGTGATGTTCTCGGAGTCGAGCTAGAACGCGGCGCACATGGTTCCGGTGTTCCTCGAGGGAGTTGGAGTATATGAGGATGTCATCCAGGTAGACTATCACGAACACGTCGCTCATATCATGGAAGATGTTGTTCATGAAATATTGGAAGGTGGCTGGGGAGTTGGTCATACCAAAGGGCATCACGAAACACTCGAATAGACCATACCGGGGCCGGAATGCCGTCTTCCACTCATGTCCTGGGGCAATGCGAACGTTGTTGTAATTGGAGCGGAGGTTGAGCTTGGTGTAGACTTTAGCACTCCAGAGTCGGTTGATGAGATCTCCGATGAGGAGAAGGGGGTACCGGTTCTTCTTTGTGACTTTATTGAGGCCCCAGTAGTCAACGCAGAGGCGGAGGGAGCTGTCCTTCTTCTTGACAAACAGTACCGGGGCTCCAGTGGCGGAGATCGAAGGTCTGGTGAATCCCTTGCCAAGCATCTCGTCTAGATGGTCCTTGAGAGCGCACAATTTAACTTCAGACATGTTGTAAATTTTGCCGAAAGGGGGTGAGGTCCCTTCTTCGAGGTTGATTTTGTGATTGTAGGTTCGGTGAGGAGGGAGTTCCTTGGCGCTGCCTTCGGAGAATACATCGGCGAATTCATGGTACTCAGGGGGAATCACTTGGCGCAGGGTTTCTTCCTCTGTCTTGGGCTCCGGGAGACTAGCTTCTGCCCTGAGATGTTCTTCCGGGAGTGCGGGAGTGATGTGGAGTTGGAAAGCCTGAGCTCCTTCCTGGAGGATGCGGGCAAACGGAGCTGCTCCGATGATTTTGATATCGAGAGTGCCGGGGTTGGCCGGGGGTGGGGGTACGTTCTCCAGGGTAGGCTTCGGGGTAGACCACGAGCTTCGAGTGGGGTAATTGGGTCCCTTGTACTTATTGCGGGGAATGTTGGGGGGACAAGGGGCGGGGGCAGGGAGGGATGTCAGCGATCAAGGCTTGGGTGTGTTCGAGGGGTCCCGGGGTTCTATATTGTCGACAGGGGAGAGGGGTAGGAGGTGAATGGCTGCTGCAAGTTCCGCCCCGGGAGTGTCAAACTTCATGGTGAGAGTGGCCCAGTCGATGTCGGGGTTGACGTTGCGGAGCCAGGGTAACCCAAGCACTATGGGGGTTGATTCATGAAGCTGTGTGACCAGGAGGTTGACGGGGAACTGGAGACCGTTGTCCAGGGTCAGGGTACTGGAGTGGGCTTTAGTGATGGGTCCCGAGGGTGTGGGGTGTCCATCAAAGAGCTGGAGTTCCAGAGGCTGGGCGATGTCTTGGTGCGGGAGGGCCAGCCAATCACTGATAAATGTTTCTGTTGCTCTGCTGTCGATGAGGGCAGAGAGGATCTCCGGGGAGTCGCCTAGTCAGGTGTTAATGACAAACGATCAGGCGGAGCTGGAACGTAGCAATGAGTGCATGGGTGACTTTTCACCGGGGGTCCCAGGAACTCGCAGGATTTGCAGAGAAACGGGTAGATTGAACAGGATGGGAGTGCGGGGTAGGTTAGCGTTGCGTTTGAAGTGGAGGGTGAGACTCTGCCAATTGATCCAGGGATTCATACTGCGAAGCCAGGAGAGCCCGAGGATGAGTGGGGTGGAGGCGTGTAGCTTAGTGATGAGTAACTGGAGTTCCTGCTGGTGTCCGTTGGCGAAGGTGATAGGTAATCGGATGAAGTGGGTGATATCACCCACGAAGGAGGCGTTTCCATCAAAGAGGCATAAACAAATGGGAATGGGGAGTCTCCAGGGAGGTCCGGGGGCGAGAGCAGCCCAGGCTTCGTCGATAAAGTTGTCGGTGGCACCACTGTCAATGAGTGTGTTGATAGTTTCTTTGGACGGGGTGATGGTGGTGCGCAGGAGTAAGGACTGGGAGGAGTGTGAGGGCAGAAGGATCGAGGGGGTGTCCGGAGCTATAACCGTGGCATGAAGATGTGATACTGGGGTGGGGAAGACGTGATTCCTGCAGTTTAGGAGGTCTTCTGTTTCTAAACCGCTGGGTTGTTTTCCGCAAGCTGGTAGTCATATCTTTTGCCTTGGGGGGTCCGGACAGCGTGGCCGTAGGTCTGGGCCGGGTAATAGGGCTCAGTGTATGTAGCCATCCAGAACGGTAATAAGAGGAGTATTGATATTATGTCAGGTACCGCTGACCTCGGGGGCTTCTTCCAAAGCAAGGGCTTACAAAGGCGGACTAGATGTAGCTAGATACATGCATGCTAGTGCCAGAGAACAAAGTCCGGGACGAAAAGTAGTGGTGCTCCGGGGTGGTCCGGGGTGGTCTGGGGTGATGAAAGGGTTCTACGGTGCAAAACAAGTGTTCCGGGACGAAGTATACAAGTCCCGGGATGCAGCAAAGGTCTTAACAAGGACAAATGACGAGTTAGATGGTGGAAGGACTTTGGGAACAAATGCTGGAACTAGGGAAACAATGCGGATGGGGATCCTGTAAGGTCCGGGATGATAACCGGGGAGACGAGGCGAAACCGGGGGTGTAGGCGAGTGCCGAACTAAAGATAACGGTAACAAAGTTGACGGTGAAGACAGATAACTAGGTTCAAGGCCGGTGCAGGTTGAGAGTCAATAAGTCGAGGCAAGAGAGGTCGAGACAAGACAAAAGAGACAAAGTTCAAATAAAGCAAAAGAGTTCAGTGAGACAAAGTCAAAGGGACTTAATGATGCAAGGTTTCAAGTCAAAGATTCCAGGGTTCAAGGTCACAAATTTACTGGATACGATGCAGACAATATGAAGTTACGATGCAGATGTTCAAGACGGTGTGATGCAGAATAACGCGGGCAATTTGATAGTGTCAGGTTTTGGTAATATCAATACTACTGTACAAGTGGGCTAGTTACGACTTAAGTACTCTACAAGGTAGGACTTGCCCCGGCCTGAGCCTGATCAGTTCCGGAGTACTGTATAGACGTACTGTATAGGGCTCCAGGATGTATTGGCGCAGAGGTCCAGGACTGTATGGCGCATCTGGAACTGTATTAATTGAGTCGAGGCTGGCGTTGTGTCGGCGTCATTGTGCTGAAGGTCTGACAGCGGTTGTTGGGACCGGGTGCCGGGTGTGATTGCTGGGGTGATCACCGGAGAATGCGGGTGGTGGCATCGTAGGATCAGGTAGGATTGATGCGGGATCAAGTAGGGCTGATGTGGGTGATCGTGGCAGAGTAGGATCAGACAGGGCTGATGTGGTGATTCCCGGGGGTCAGGGTCGGTGGGGCGGGGGATGCGCGTTTGGAGAAGGCAGGGCAGCTGGCGGGAAAACTGGGAGAAAGCATGGGGGTTGGGTGAGGTGTCCCGGGGGTGCGTGGTGTGTCCCGGAGATGGGTCGTGACACCAGTGCTCCGGCGGCGGAGATTGAAGGCCGTATGAATCCTTTGCCTAGCATTTTGTCAAGGTGATCTTTCAGAGCACGTAATTCGACTTCAGACATGTTGTAAATTTTGCCAAAAGAGGGTGAAGTCCCTTCTTCAAGGTTGATTTTGTGGTCATAGGTGCGGTGAGGGGGTAGTTCTTTAGCGCTGCCTTCAGAGAATACGTCGGCGAATTCGTGATATTCCGGAGGGACTACTTTATTTAGGGTTTCCTCCTCTGTGTTCTGTGTCAGTGGGCTAGCTTCTGCCCTGAGGTGTTCTTCGGGTAGTGTGGGGGTGATATGGAGTTGGAAAGCTTGTGTGCCTTCCTGGAGGATTCGGGCAAACAGGGCGGCGCCTATGATTTTAATGTCGAGAGTCTCGGGGTTGACAGGAGTGCTAGGAGTGTCCTCCAGGGAAGGTGGCGGGGTAGCCTGTGCACTTGGGGGGGTAGTGGGGGCCTTTGTACTTATTTCAGGGAATGTTGGAGGGGTAAGGGGTGGGGGAAGGGAGTGTTATCGGTGGTTGGGGCTCCAGCGTGGTTGAGGAGTCCCAGGGCTCTCCATCGTCGAGGTTGGGAAGGGGTAGAAGGCGAATGGCCGCTGCGAGTTCAGCCCCAGGGGTGTGGAACTTCATAGTGAGATTGGCCCAGTCTATATTGGCTATGACCGTGGTGCAAAGATGTGATACTGGGGTGGGGGAGGCATTGTTCTCACGATTTAGGAAGCCTTCCATTTCTAAACCGCGAGGTCGTTTTCCGTTATCTGGTATTTGTGTCTTGCGTCCGGGGGAGTCTGGGCAGTGTGGCTGTAGGTGCTAGCCTGGTATTGGTTCTGGGTGTATGTTGCCATCCAGAGCGGTGTAGGGGAGAGTATTGATATTATATCAGGTCCCGCTGACCTCGGGGGCTTCTTCCAAAGCAAGGCCTTACAGTAGCAGACTGGATGTAGCTAGATACACTTAACCTAACACGATGTGATGAAGTCCTGGACGCGGCGAGGAAGGTGCTCCGGGATATTAGGGGGCTTTTGGGTTTGTGGACGGTGGTCCGGGACGTGTGTGGGTGCTCCGGGACAAACTAAGTGAGTTCCGGGGCACGAGAGGCGTTATCAGAACAAGTGACGATAGAAAGAAGAGTCGATTTATGAGAGGGATTGCTAGAACGAGAAGGTTGC
>JABAJZ010000252.1:0-14015 GCA_018857265.1 Termitomyces sp. T32_za158 | reverse complement strand
GGCTTCGGCTCATGCACCGTCTCAATATTTTCCTGTCCTGCTCCGGCCACTCTGGCTGGGCAGGCGCTTTTTTTCGCTTTTTTCGCCGTTCTAACCCTAACCCTATGTACATTGATGATGAGTAATCAACCGTCTGGACGGTGTATAACGTATTGTGACGGATTACACTTATCTTGGCCCGCTGTTTCAATCTGTTTGATGACAGGCTGTTTGGAAGCCTCATTCTCGTTCTTTTAATTGTAAAGAGGTCAATCGAACTCTCTTCCAGCACTTTCAGGCTTTCCTAAGGTTTTGCAGAATAAACATTGTTTTCGGGAGGAACGTCGTATTTTGACGCGTGACGTGGCGTGACTTCTGACGTACTACGCGCTCTAATTCTAAGTTCTAGTGTGCACTGCGTGGGTAGTCCTTCGATCCTACTATTCATAGCTACTACTTCTCATGTCAGTTCAAGGGCGGGCTAAACCTCGTGGTAGGGAAGCGACGCCTCTCATTCTGCGACCCACTTCGTTGGGTATTTCATCTGAGGAGACGCCGGATGACGAAACTGTGAACCATGGAAGACCCAGTTCTGGCGGAACACCTTTTCCGCCTGCTCGTAACCGCCGTCGATCATAATGCAGAAAGAGCTGCCCCCAGACAGCTCTCACGGTGACACGCCAAAGCGATGTGCTATCTTGTGCTTTGAGAGAATCCGCTCGAAACGACCCGATTATGATCAGCCAACTCAATGGCACAGTTTGCATGCAATTTAGTTCTCAAAATAGATACATTATCGTGAACGGTTCAAGTTTGATCAGGCAAAATTACTTGTGTGTAACGCTGCAGCTGGCGCGGTATTTCAGGGTATTTCGTCTCTTCTGATATTTGACTTATCAAAAAGTAAACGACAGCCAGCAGATTTCCATAAGCTGTTTGTTACAAGAACGAGCCGCTTCAGACATGACTGCCACGCCTGCGTCCGCAGAAGCAAGTAAACCAGTCTTCGCGCCAGAGTCCGGGATCAGTCATCAGCGCTGACGATGTGAGAAGTATTGTGGGGTAACAGGCATAGTTGCGCGATTCAAGGGATGCAGGGGAATAAAGGAAGGCCATGATGTCTACGCGAGGTTTCTTTCTGTCGTATCAATGGGATCACCAGTGTTTTCGGAACTTTCCTCTAACACGCCTCCAGCACATATACTCAGGGTCAATATGGATAATTGTATGCATTATTTCTGCTTTGAGCTTGTGACGGAGGAATGTGTACCCGGCATCAGTATGACTTTGTAAGAGGGAATCGTTTCTCTCAGAACGCATTGATTGATTCACAACGTCCTTGAATTAATTTTACCATTTCAAAAGGCGTATTTCATAAATACTTATCATTTCCAATGATACATAGGGTTAGGGTTAGAACCACGAAAAGACGAAAAAAAAAAAAGCGCCTGCCCAGCCAGAGTGGCCGGAGCAGGACAGGAAAATATTGAGACGGTGCATGAGCCGAAGCCCATACAAGCCGCAGACACTCCCTGTATGGACAGGGTCGCCGTGCTATGGAGAGTCTCCACGGCCCACAAACCCGGATACATGAAGGGGCTTGTGCCATCAAGGTAAGTATGAGTTGCTACCGTGTCGACGCAGGGCTTATATACGAAAATAGCTGTGCACGGACCAGAAATGTAAGTCACGTGTACTCTATATGGTTGCGTCACATGATGTAGCGAAAAGCAAAAATAAAGCAAGGGCCAAGGACTGTTAAAACGTGAAAAACGTTAACTTGTACTAAGTCCAGTGCTAGTGTAGATAGGTTTCTATGATTTAACCATAGCCTGGTTCATCCAAGTCCCTCACACTCCACTGCTCCACTTACACCGATTCTTCCTCTTTCCCATATTCCCCTCCTCTAACCTTTTCTTTCCCCCAGCTGCTAATTATCCCTCTCTTAAAATTGCACCTTTACCATCGCGTTGCTCGGCCTCATCTTGCAATCTAGCGTAACCACCTCTCATATTGTCGGTCTTGCTGGTACAGTGACCTCTCCCGTTACCAGGATACACAGTTATATTCCTCCTTCGCTCGCTCCCGTAAGTGCGAAAGCAGTCCATTTCCACGCAACGAACTGCAGTCATGAACTCACCGTGCAATACCCAATGATGTCTCCCTCGCTCCATCCACAAAGTTATCCACAAACGGTCTCAGCTTGGGATCCTTCATCTAGGAACCGTGGCCCTGTGTGCCGCGTCCCCCGTATTGTGTGGGGTATCCTTCTGTCTGCACAACGATATCCTTACGTTGCCCCGAATTCCATCAGTGCAGACCACTGATCACTTTTGATGATCTTCTGGGATTCCATTACGACAAATGTGCTGCTTGGTCTACAGTTAGGACTTTGCTTTTCACGCGTAATGTTATTTAGCCTTGCAATCAATATAGGATAGGAGAGATTCTGATATATAGATGCGCTGACATACATGGACATGGTCGTACCGCGCTTGATATCATCACCCCACTTATTCCATCCACGCGTTCACCACAGACGGCAACCAGCAGACACGCTCTCAAGAACAGTGACTTCATGCCCTGCGCGTCCAGGCAGCCGCCAGCCCTCCAATTCCAGCACCGACGATCGTACTATCCAGCTTCAACTGCCCGTAGTGCCCTCGTGCTGTTCCCACACAAGTGAGTGTGTGTAAGTATACCGCTCACAACACTGTAGGGTCCTCGACGCGAACATGAGAGGGATCAGATGGGTCATCGCGATCTGTTGCCAGTCCCGGAACCCTATCAAACGCCTCGCAGAACATATAAATAGAGCGGTTGTTCACGGAGAGTAGTTAGTTTTCCCCCTTTGAATCATAACTTGTGTCAGTTAACGTGCGCATGCACTAGGACTACCAAGTCCTCTTACAGCATGACATACATGGGTCAGCTTGGGCTTCTGCACGCACCCTGCGGACCTAACGGGACTCTGTCGCAGCCTATGCTTTGTCAAACGACAACGACTTGCCTCGTGCGCATCCGTCTCTCTCTTCGCTCGCACCTGCATGGGCCGAGCAAATGTCGGATGAGAGTTTACCACTCTAAGATCGCTGGCAAGGTCGGCCGGGAAAGGAAAGGCTTTAGAAGTCCAGGCTTGGTCCAGACGGGTGGAGCACATCACTTCTTGCCCAAGAAACGTGGCATACTAGGCATACCTACATATAACACCTATAAAACGGGGGATCTAGGCGCGCAGGAATGGTAGTTTCCATGCTCTTAGCTTCATCTTCGGCGCGTAGATCGCCGAGAGACTGAGATTGCTTGGGTGGGTGCATTTCGGCATCGTTCGATAAGCTTTGTCAAGTTCTGTACAAGATCTGCTGTCCAAACGGGTTAGACAAAAGGCGAGATTAGTGGAGATGGGCGGAGAATCGTGATCATGTGGCGACAGAAGGTGACGAGAGAATAAGTGTGGTCTACGAAAAATGCACGATACTTGAAGCCAGTGAAGATAGAGAAGTTCATGTGGAGGTCTATGATCAACCTTTTTTATGAATGCTTCTAATCAACGAAGCAGCCGAGGTTCAGGGGATCTGTGCTATATTAATACTAGTACTCGAGCAGATGGACAGGAAGGTGTGATGCTCCAAGATCCCAAAGTATTGATCTTCAAACTCTCAATGCTAGTACAAACATTGTGGTATGAGTCTCACGATGTCCACTTCATGATGTAAAATATCCCAGTGCCTCCAATGGTACTAGATTACATACAAGTCCAACGTGTCCAACATACATCTAAAAAAGATCAATAATCATGAAAGCGTTTACTACTCATAACATAAGATAAAGATCATCCCATCCCTAACACTTAAAATCACCGCGCCCTGACTCTGGTCGATATTGATCGTCTCAACCATATCCAAGTCCAAATCCGGCGGCGTCTCCAGAGTCCTAACCGCACCGCCAGTCTTCGCCCATGGTTCCTCGCCCTCACTCATCCTTCCTAGACTCTCATCAAACGGCGGAAAGGTAACAAACCTCAACCACTTCGCATCCGAATCCTCCGTGCGCGGACGCGCAGGGTCGTCCTCATTATCCACAAACTCAATCCACGCCGCGTGGCCAAAATCCACCGCAACGAGCGGGCGCGGGCGGTCCGTCTCGCCGTCCTCGTCCTCCGGCTCCTCCGCCGTCTCCGCAACACACACAACCTCAAACGGCGTGTCGACATACCAAAGATGCATCAGCGCCGCATCGTCCACGTCCTGCTCCTCCTCGTCCTCGCGTGCCCACCGCGGGCTCGCAGAGCCCTTCCCCTTCCCCCTCCCACGGGCCTTTGCACTCACTTGCGTGCTCTCCTTCTCGCCCGGCGCGCGCAGCAGGTGCGGGGGCCCCACGAGCTTGTGCGTGAGCTCCGACACGACATCCGGGTCCCACTCGCCCTGGGACAGCGGGACGCGGAAATAGTGCTGCGCGAGCATGAAGCGCGTGCGGTGTGTCTCGGGGTCGTGCGCAGCGAGGAGGACGACGGTGCAGCTCACGCGCGGGATGCCTGAGAGACTGGGCCACCATTGCCGGACAAAGTGCGCGCTGTCGGGGCACCAGGGTGGGAAGGGATATGGGTTCAAATTCTGTGGTGGTGGAGGTACAGAGGGCCCCGTGGAGAGGGTTGGAGTGGCCGGCGGACTAGATGTTGGCGCTTCGGTGCCATCAGAGGTAGATGGTGTGAGAGGGGGTGTCGCATTCGATGAGGTTGACGAGAGGGCAGGGCCGTTGGCGCCGTTCGTCGTGCCAGCCCCGTGTGTTCCATTTGAGACTGGTGTGGGAGGCTCCGCAGAATCGATATGTATAACGTTTTCAAGCTTAGGAAAGACGAACTTTCTGTGGAGTGTCACTGCTGGTGAGACGCGATAAGATATTCTCGGAATGTCAGATTTAGACACCAGCGTTTTTGTAAAAACCTCCAGGAGATGCAAAGGATAAAAATACTGAAATGCTCCGTGACTTTCTTCGCAATGAATAACGATATTGCGTTCATATAGAATACATGACCAATTTGATGATGGGACCTTATGGATACGGAATTAGATCAGAACGTGTCTCGTTGGTGGTGTTCACTCACGCATTCAATCCCAGTGTCAATAAATATGTACTCAGGCTTGTCCCAGTCAAGGAGTGCGTACAAACAAATGGTATTTGTACCACTGGCGTATATGAAAGCCGACAACAACCTCGCTATCGGATCGAGGAGGAATACGTTCATGACGACGCCTCTCGTCTTGAACTCGGTTACATGTTCGAATTTCGGTGGAATATCCGCACTCTCCCCAGAATTCCCATCAAAGAACCTCAGCCTCATGAGAACGAAATCCATGAGTCGTGTATCGTCGTTTCTGTCAGAACGTCAAGACATGATACCATCCGACGAAGCTGATATGTTACCGGGGAACAATGACCTTCGCCATCGTGAAATACACCGTCTTCTCCTCAAACTCAACTCGACACTTCCAAAGCTCCCAACGTTCGCCCGGGCTCCACTCAGCAAGGCATCTGTCCGTCTGCACGTCCCAGCAGACAACCTTCCCGGTCTTTGTAGCGCATAATGTATAACTTGACGTGATTGGGGACAGCCAGTCGACCTCTTCCTCTGGCGGCGCTCTAACAACCTTATACCACTGTTTTGAATTTGTAACGGAGCCTTTTACAACGTCCATGTAATTCGAATGTTCATTGATGTCCTTGTATGGACCGATGCTGATTGGGCGGGGCCCCCGATGCTGCCACACGCACTCGTAACGCGTGGCCTTGTTCACGGCGCGTATGAGTTGTTGGGTAGAAAGGTCCGTTATTCGCTGAAAGCCTTTCAAAGGCAACGCTCGACTTCTGCGGAGAAGATTGTTGGCGATTTGACGATAGACTGGGCGCGAGATTGAAAACAGGTAAAGGGCTTTGCATGTCTAGGATAGAGTTTCAGCGGTAGGACGCGTGAACACGACAGAAGAAAAGGTGCCGAGACTCGTCGGCTGCAGCACGAGTCGATGATTGAACAATCAAACTTAAGACAGCGGTTGCTGTCTTCTCCGACGACCACAGCGTTCCACTGTCAAGTCCTCGCTGTGAGCCTGTCACGCAAAGCTGAGCAATCGACACTGGTAGGAAAGGGACCCAGATGCTGTGTCATTTGGAATGGGCGCAATGCAGACGCACACGCGCTGTCCTTGAGCCCAGTGATGGCACGCGAGCAATTATCCATGTTCCCTACATTCAGAAATGCTACTTACCAAGTGAAGACTGTGAATATCCAGCAGGTCCAGTCGCGAGGCAATATTTAACAACAGATCGTAAGGCAGAGAGTGGAAATTTGGGGGCCCCAGGATCCCCATGCTGTCTCTACCGGCCTCTAGTCAGCAAGCTCTACATAGTAGAAGAAGATAGTATACCTTTCTAGAGAGCAAGAGCGAAACTTGTAATACAAGGCGTCACTCGTAGAAGTAAGCTTTACGGTGTAGATATCTGCTGAGTCAGCGATCATTTCAACATTCGATTTGTTGTTCTTGGTTTTGGTTTCTGCCATGATGAGGTTGTTCTATTCTGAATTGAATCAACAAAGCTTGTTTTCTTTTTCCCGTACACACCGTACTGTTACCCAACCCATTTCTTCAACTCTCAACAGTTGGCCTCAACACACAAGGACCGCGGAGTTGCGAGCATTGCCAGTGTGCCGTCCCATTGAACCACAGGCTGTCAGACTATCGAGTGATAGCCTCTTCTTCCTATCGATGATCACTGGGTCGACTATCTGTCTCTGACTCTGTACTGGAGTGTCCAGGCCCTTTGAAGACAGTGATAGAGTTCATCTTGGAGATTTTTTCTCTCGATTGGTATGCAAGAACCATCTCGTTGCAGCGACAGATCACCATCAAGAAAAACACAGCAATCACGATTCTTGGTCCGTACCTTTTTCGTCTAGGATCTAATTGAAAAACAGAAGGCATCTTCAACATTTTTGTGCGACAGTATGAACTTTCCCGTTGCTTTCAGTTTGGATCATGTGTGAGGGACGACCATCACAGCAGACACTGAGCGTCCTGCCTTCCCACTGCCAACCGGCCGCCGGCCCCAACCTCAAGCGCTTTAATCCTTCATATAGTAAGCATATTCACCTCCCAAGATGTCAAGGACCCCTTCTCCGTGTCGGGGGATTTTCCAACGTGACAATATACAGTCAAAACAGTAGTTAGTTCTCCCAATGCCAATCAACGTAGGTGATGATTCACCTACAAAAGAGTCTCTCAAGTCTCCTATTCCTAATCCCTGCATGCCACGCGTGCAACAAGGCACCTGCATTCAACAACCCTTTATATACGACATTTGCAAATTATCACCTCGATCATTGCAAGGCCCCCACTAGGGTGCCTTATCAGTTCCGGACTGGTGCGTTTTTTCTCATTGGCTGATCTCACAGCCGATATTGACTGCTTCGCCAGATTCTTACTTTTAAATTCGCCTCCACTCATCCACTTTTGAGGGTGGGGACTGCTATAAGTCCCGTGCCTTCCAGAAGTAGTACGCCGCCGCCGCTCGTTTTCCTTCTTTCCCCACTTGTCGTCTACATTCTTGGATCTTCCCCTCTCTACGACCGCGTGCTGAACCTGTGATGTCTAGTCGCCCCGCTCTCACCGACGGTGGCAATATATGCGCATCTCGGTTCTTATTGAAGTACTGAGCGGATCGTCTCTCATAACGTGGAGATACAGAATTTGACTTGAACCAAAATAACGTCACAAAGGTATAATTTCTTTTTTTTCTTTATTTGTTTGACCTTATTCGTACGAATTTGCAACCTTTATTTAATTTGTCTTTTTTCGCGCCCAAGACGTCGACCTTAGACTGTGTGTATCTGGCTAAATCTGGTTCGCGGATCTGCACGGGAAAAGGACGGCTCCTCGATATCTTTTTTTGTTTCGCTCTTGGTTCTCCATTGGGGTGATAGGTCAGTTCAATTTCCCATGCCATGATGGCACATCGCTCGACATCACATGAGGCTCAAGCGAGATCGTCACGCAGCGTCTCCAACTTCACGCGCACGATCAGTTCTTAATGAACATAAAAAAACGGATCCTACATAGAACCACAACGACGGCGCGATCAGGAATGGCAAGCCAGCCGTGAGATACACGTGTTAATCTTTCGCGGAGCTGTATCCACCTCTTGATGATCACGATGTTACGAAGATTTGAAAACTTTCAAGTTCCATCCTATCTGTCGCTCTGGGATTGATCACAAGTTCTTTATCGGCTGCGAGAACTGCTGTAAAAGGATGACCCAACTCCTGAGCTATGTGACTTGTGTATGGCGTGTCAGCAGTTACTGTCGTTATACCGCGTAAGCGAGCTCATCGCTACTCGATCCTGCGCCACTGCAAAACTTCATTAGAGACGTGCAAGGCAACCATCAAATTGTGTGTAGATTCGACATAGTCGAAATTCAGGTCCAGATAGCAAGCGCACAAGTGTGCGCTATCGGCAACACTTCGGGAAAAATATCTTGCGAGTGCACCAGCTTTCAAGCCTTCCTCAATTTTTTTCGTCGGTTGTGTGGGACTTGAAGAGGTCAACATGAAGCCACTCACTCCAAAGCTGAGTTGAAATTGGTGAATTGTCTCAAGCCGCGTGATCAAAAAATCTCATCAGTCGCGAGGCTAGGACAAATTATGCACAAGCCCACGAACTGGCTGAAATATTTTCCCTCAAACTGAGTGTGGATCCACTTTAATGGTTATGGCGACTGTGAGCTTCGGCACACGAAGTCAACATGAACGTGGGTCAGAGATTGGCTTTGATGGTCCTCGCGACTTAATCTCAGCGTTGAACAACGAATTTCGTAAACAATCTTACGACGATTGAAAAGATTCAAGGACCAGATCTTCAGAACCCCACGACTCCCTCCACGTTGTCACAGAAGTCGAAGTTAGGGAGTCCCTTGTGATCGGGTAGAATCAATCTCGCCAAAGATATTTGGCAAAGTCAAGGAAAAAATTATTATTTCTGTTCCGAAGTACCTGAATCCAACTCGTCGACAAATATCAACACGAACTGGCCACGTCTGGGCCTACGAATTGAGACAGGTTTTTCAAGGAAAATCCAGAGCCTGGTTGCTCATGAAGTCCCAAAAGTCGCACTCCATAAACAACCGCAAAATCTGAAAGATAAATTTTCATTTTCTATGAGATCCACCTGGCTGGCTCATTTCACATGAGATGGCTCGGATGAATGGAGGACGAACCACGTCGACGCACCAAAAGGGAAAATGGAGATCTCGTAGGTTCGTTGCCAATTAGTTTGTTTGTCTCAGCTCCCGTCCCTGCTTGGTGTGCAGGGTCCAGGAGTCTAACCTCTTTTTTACTTTGACAGTTCTCTCAAATCACACGTCCGTCTCTCAGCGTACAAAAGCTCATGCAGTGAAAGTGTTGAAAATCTCGCGTATTTAAAAATCCACTATCACAGAAAAAAATAAACGGATACGATGCACGCAGACTCCTCCTATCCAGCGCCCGCTTCTTCTTCCTCTCCTGCCCACTATCCTTATCCAACGTCTCGCTGCGAAGCTGAACTCTGCTGGGAGTTCGAACGTCAAAAGGTATGTTTTACTGGCCTCTAGATTTTTTGTGGCTTATCACTTCATAGCTTCGGACTCACATCGCTGCTCTTCCAAGCTCGTCCTTCGCAAAAACCCAATTCGAGGAGGACGAGGGCTTCTACGCCACCTTTCCTGAGGCTCGACAGGCTGCGATTAATCGTTGGATCGCCGAAAACTTCCCTTTTGCACCATGGGCAGACTCTCAAGTTGCTCAGTATCAAAGCTCCATCGGTTTCACCCATAATACGCCATTCGCACCGTGTGATACGAATCATATCGCTGCACCTACTCCGGCTGTTTCTTTCATCACATATACGTTGGGAGGTGCACTCATTGCCCCACCTCCCCGACCTCCCCGTAAGATGGACAAGGTATCGGCAGTACCCAAGGTCCCGACACCCCCAATGCCGAGTGTCCATTATGATTATAGTGGCAGTGCGACTGGCCATGATGTTTTCAATAGCCCAGCTAGTGTTCGTACCGCTGACCGGACACTTTTCAATGACCAGGAGCGTCTTTGTATCGACCAAGAAGCCTTTTCAGTAAGTGAACAATTGTCGTTGATTCTACAGCAATTAATCCACAACTAGGCTGCCAATGGGCCACAAGCGCTGACGCCGACGCCACCCGAGGATGACGACCTATTTCGTACCCTCGAGCTCCTGGCACCAGCACGTCGATCGGGTAAGCACGTACGCAAAGTGCAAGTCCATTCACCCCCGAGGGCACGAATCATAAAAAATCCCTACCCATCGGCATCCCCGGCTTCGTCGCGCTCTACTGTCGACACGCCGCCCTCTACGCCGCCATCTTCTCGATCCCCCATTACACCCGTTGTCGTCCCGTCTAACGCACCCGTCGCCCAACTGCGGTTTACTGGCGACTGGGAGATAGATAACATCACCACCGCCGAATACCTGTATTCGGCCTTCAACCTGGGCGAGAAACCATTGCTTTCAATCCCAGTTCCTGAGCTGCCCCTATTGGATATTGAGCCGCACATCGACGCAGACATTATATCGATTCGTCATCGCCGCCACCACGATACCCATCGCCGACGCCCTCACCCGTACTCGCCGCCGTCTCCCCGTCCCTACCCCCATCCCCGCTCCCGCTCACACTCTGACTCGCCTTCCCGCGAGCATTCGAAGAGTGCGTCGCCACCGAACAAGCGACCGAAGATGCTGAGGGATAAAAATGGCAAGCCGATCATGGCTTGCCTCTTTTGTCGAGGCAGGAAGATCGCATGTGGGCCGCCACCGAAGGGAAGCAATGATCCCACTTGCAAGTAAGTGTCTCGTGCTTCACTTCTGTGTTTAATTTGTTTACTTATTCGTTTGTTATCAGTCAGTGCGCTCGTCGTGGGCAGGATTGCCAGTATCCGCTTATCAATCGTCGTGGAATGCGCAAGAAGAAGACGCCCGTCGATGCTCATGACGTAGCTTCTGAAGCCTCGTGTTCTCCATCAAGTAATATCACGGGCAGCACGGCTCCTGAACTTGTCAAGGTCGACGAGGACGTTGCGATATCGGATGGTTCGGACGAGTCGGGATCTGACTGGGGCGGCGACGACTAATATGTGTTTTGCCGTCTTCAGTCATCTATGTTCTTTGTTTCTTTTCGTTGGATCTATTTTAATCTCTATCCGGATATTTCTTGTACGATGAATTTTGACTTCATCTGGTCTTTAATTGCTATCTCCACATGCTATCACTACTTTGCTTTCGGATGACTACTTTTTGTACATATAAACCAATCTTTGATAATCTCGATAATATGCAGTACTACCGCGACTTATTTTCCCTATAATCATGCGAAAACTACTTTCCTATTCAATGTACATAATTCTCTGGAATGTCTCGTTGGGTTAACAATCGTACACGAGACATGCTACTCTCAGGCATGTCACGTCGCTGCCGAAATATGATTGAATCGAGTTCCACGCTCTTGCTTCTAGCACAGCACATGAACGGTGCGGTTCCGGGGTTATGATCATTCCTTTTCGAATTCTCATTTTTTAATGTCACCAGCGGCGAACTGGAGCGCAAGTTCCGCCGGCGCGTGACAACACCTGTCCTGATATGATGACTTTCGGTTCAAGATGTCATATGATCTTATTATTAACTTTGACAGAAGATAAGAAATTACAGGATGTACCACGACTCCAAGGTCGTTCACCAGATAGTGTTTTTAAGTACGACCTGACCGACCTCTTGGCCAAAGTAGTAGTGAGCGTAGCCTTTTAAAAGGTGTTAGTTATGCGGGAAATAGATGAGGAAGGACATACTGGTCGGATGGAGATTGTTACTATAGGAAGATGATACAACACGCTCAGATAGGCGAGCTAACTAAGGTAAAGAGAACTCACGCCCAGAAATCGTTCGAGTTTGAGCCGATAGTCGAGTTATCAATAAAGCCGTAAGCGGAAGCGTCATCGAGGATAGTCGAGAACTGAGCGTTAGAATCATAGACGTAGTTTGTCACCTTTAAAAGTACCGTTTGAGCACTGGTTGCATCGCATGACAATTCCACTACGTACACCGGTATTGTTCGCTTTGAAATCGGCGGCGTACTGCAGTAGTTTAGTGTTAAACCCAGCAATGACGCTCGCTTCGAGCGAAGTGGCCGTGGTACCCTGTGCGGTCATCTGATAAAACAATCCCTTAACATCGAACGACAAAATCAGAAGGAAAGAAAGGAAAAGTACCAATGGAGAGCGATCAACAGGAGGAACGTTTACATAGAGGAAGTTCCTTGCTCCGACATTGCTGTAAAAGGGCAGATCAAAACGGACATAACCGCACATTGATTGAGGGCATACTACTGTCAAAGGAAAAAGGTGTCAAAATAACGACATAGAATGATGACATGATGACGACATACGAGCTTCTGGACCAAGGCGAACTCGGCGGCCAATAGCGTGTCGGAAAAACTGGAGCAAAAGAGAAGAATCGAACGGTTCAGCGCTAAGAGGAGAAACCAAGCGACATGTCGTACGCATCGCGGTCGCCTCCCAGGTAGTAGCTGTTGCCGATGTCGTTGATACCAATCCAAATCGAGAAGAGCGAGTTGGCGCTGGTCCAGGGGGTAGCGGCGGGCTTAGTACCTGCGCCGCTCAGGAATTGGTTGACCTGGTCCGTCAGAGACAGGACAGTGGGCGCGAAAGGCGCAACGAGGGTGGCGTCGATGGTGGCGCCCCCGTAGGCGTAGTTGTAGGTGAAAACGAGAGAGTTGTTGAATTCCGTGGTCACGTAGTCGACCCAGTTCTGGCCGCCGCTCGAGGTGTAGCCCGGGTAGATTGGGTTGCCCAGAGGGTTGCCGACGGCGGGAAGGGTGAGCGTGGGGTCGAAGCCGGTCTGAGTGTAGGAGTCGCCGCTTGGTTTGGAAAGAATAAGGGAGTAATTATACGTCGACAAGGTGATAGAACTCACAAGCTGAACCAATAGTTCGCTTTGACGGTGGAGACGGGTGTGCTAGAGGTTTGAGTCGAGGTAGCGGATGTCTGGCTAGCCGTTGTAGAGGTAGCCGCTCCAGGAAGACATTGGGAATACCCTGTTAGAGTACAATTTCAATTTTACCACCGATATATGAGGGTTTCCCGCTGACATTCGTTCTGGTATGTACACACAGATCTTGACATGAAAATCAAAAATGTCCGAGCGAGCGATCGGAGGTATATACACACCCTGCAACACACGTAGTCGATCCCGTCCAGCCGTTGCCACCGCCTAGTATCAGTATTCAATTAGCTTCGGATCGTGGCAGGAGGATCGTCGCTTACATTGACCCCAAGCAGATGACTGAGCAAGAGCAGAGGAGGCAAGAAGAGCCGCAAGGGTAACGAACTGTAAAAAGAGTCTCATCGCTGAAGAAGAGTTGCATTTCTAAGATGGTCATTCTTTTAAAGTACTACAGCGAGAACAGCAGTCGTTGTCATGTGTCCGCGTTAGGATGAAGTTCGGTGGATTAGCGGGTCGGCATTGAGCAGGAGGTAGCAGTCGGCGACGCGTCGTACATAAATTGTCAGATGGTGGTCAAAAGCCGGAATTCCACCGAGAACAGGCGGAAAATTTAGAAGGGCAGATATGTTAACGCGTACAAATCAATTTTTGAAAGCCTAAGGAAGAAGCACGAGCAACGAATATTATTGACCTCTTTAAGATTTAGAAAACAAGAAGTACGCTTCCAAACAGCCATTTCTGTCATCAAACAAATTGAATCAATGGGCCACGAGCAAGTCCAAGATAATGATTCTGGTCCCCATTACGTTATACATCGTCCATACGGTTGATTACTCATCATCAATGTACATAGGGTTAGGGTTAGAACGGCGAAAAGGCGAAAAAAAGCGCCTGCCCAGCCAGAGTGGCCGGAGCAGGACAGGAAAATATTGAGACGGTGCATGAGCCGAAGCC